>CABHPH010158616.1:38444-67590 GCA_902168325.1 Peromyscus nudipes
CCCCTGCCTTCCCCCTGCCTTCCCCCTGCCTTCCCCCTGCCTTCCCCTCCCTGCCTATCTTAAAGCACAGATGTTCTCTCCAGCCCCAGCCAAACTTGTGGAAGTTCTGAAAATCACAGCGATGGAAAAGTGCAGAGAGAATTAATGACAAGAGAGCAGTGTAGGAAGGGCTGGGCTGTGGGAAGAGATGGGTAGTGGAGCAGAAGCTTGGAGAAGTCAGTTCCTGTGGAGCTGCTCTCCCTTGACCCTTTGACCATGGAGACATGCGGTGGGACCTCGAGGACTCTAACATGTCACTCCCTGGTCTCACATTAGTGTCACTCCTGGTATCAGACATTGTCAGTGTCGCGTCTTCATGTTACTCAGTGTGGCACCTTACTCACTGACAGCTATGTCTGGTTTCCAAAGCTCCAGCCACTTTGCCTGTGTTTCCGTGTCTACACGGGTTTTCAATAGATGGTTAAGAAGAATTTAATAGAAACATCCCCACAGCCGTCCTGCCTAGCCATCCCTGATGTTTCTAGATGAAACTTCTCAGTGTGTGGGAGCTGTGGTCAGATGTGGACGTTTGAAAGTCCATACCGTCTTACAAAGAATTCCCATGAGGGACTAGTTAACAGTTTGTTTTTTATAGTAACATACCTTTTGTTTTACAAAATTTCAAATGTGTGGACATAGGGTGGAATTTGTTTGACTCACATACATAGGAGTGACCTTCCGTCACTGGATTTTCCAATTAATAAATATAAAACCACAAAGAAATCATATGAGGATTTGAAGTTGTTTTTCTATTTAAAAATGGTTGAAAAATCGCCCTCTTGTGGGTTTTGTTGTTGTCTTATTTGTTTTTGTTTTTTGAGAGGTGGGGGTCTCAGGTAGCCCACAAGGATAACCTGATATTAAATTCCTGATATTCCTGCCTTTACCTCCCATGTGTTGCTGGGACCATGAAAGTGCACCACACCTGGCTCCTTTTGTGCTTTGTAAATTCTTAAACATGGGAAGAACATAAATGATATTGTAAATCCTATAATGGGAGTAGTTTTAGAGAGAGAGATCTTTTTTAAAATTTAGGCCTGGGTGGTCACATAGGCCTTGAGAGAGCTAGCTGCTCATGGAGAATTCTGCCAATGGACAGATGGGCCAGGGAGACAAAGAGAGAAAGGACCTAGATACTTCCTATGAGAAGGGAAAATCTGGAGAGAGAAACAGGGAGGCATCAATAAAGAAGGGGTAAAAGTGCAAGACACAGGAGCAGTGGTAGAAAAGGCTAGAACATGTTGTCAGTTCACAGGGACTTGTGGAAAGAGAAGCCAAGGGTACAATTTGGTGAGGGACCTGAAGATTTTAAAAAACCAAGTTTGCAATAAATTCCCTGTGGTGGCTGTGGCAAGAGAGTTTTAAGAATGTGCCTACATAATAGTCTGCTGAGCTCATCAGTCAATTTCTGAAGAGCCTATGTGGCTGGGATTTGAGAACCGGGAAGGGAAAGGCTACAGTGTTCTTATAAGCTATAGCGGAGATCAGACCAAAGTTCTGCAGCTGTAAGGGAAGGGCACGAATCCAGGGAAAACAGAAAACTGGGGCAGGAGGGATCAGAAAAGTCACAAGTCCCACAGAGACTGTGTGCCTGAGGGCTGGAAGCTTGAGGAGGTAACCATGGGGGTTTCCTATTGAAAGCACAGTGACCTCGGAGAGCTGGAGAATTTGAAGTCACTCTGGTGGGCTTTTCTAAACTGATGTAGGCTGTCTCCCAGGAAGGAGTTGCGCCTTTCTTGCTACACACCAAGATCCCCTGTAGTCCCTGCCTGCAGCTCCAGATTCCTCTGCTGTCTTCTTTCCCTGCTCCAGACCTGCTGCTCCCATCAAACAGAAATCCTTACCACTCCCTGAGTGTGCCATCCTCTATGATCCAGTTTTCTAGCTGACTTACTCTCTCCAGTTAGAAGGTTCTACATACTATTGGCCTCAGTTTGCAGTTACGGTTTTTAAAAATGTACACGTGTGTGTGTGCACGCGCGCGCACGCACGTGCATGTCTCGACATCAAGAGTCTCTGTCACTGTTCTCTATTTGTTTTGGGGACATGACCCCCATTATTTATTGCTTCTGATTTGGAGCTCTAGACCAAGGCCTTGGACCTGGTCGGTTTTTAAATAATTAATAAACTTTTAGATCCATATGATAACTATACAGCATCCAACAAAAAAAGAAATACATAGTCCCTCCTTAAAATTTTTTTGAAAAAAGAGTAGAAAAGAAAAAAGTGTATATACACACACACATAGACACGCACACACATACACACACACACACACACACACGTCACATCACAGAACCAAGTACTATAGACAAATATATCACAAGAACATCTGTATATCTAACATCAAAAGACATCCTGGAAGGTATGCTATAACCTTCCAGGTCCACTGTCATACAGTCCCTAGTTGATCAGCATGACATTAGGCAGTACCTGTCTTTAGTTACTTAGACTTTTATCTTTCAAATGAGTTGTTAAAAATCTATCGGCAGGGGTACTGTGCTAGATCCTTTACCTTGAAGCATCATAGAGCATGTCTCTCACACAGTACACACTCAGTACATTTCTGAATGCAAATCCTCTTTTGTTGACTCCAACAAGCCCTACTTTATTCATCCTGTGCATTGACCAATCACACGCACACCATGTGTAGCCCTGACTTGGGCACAGAGGGTAGACAAAAGCTCATCTCGATGGTCAGTACCACCAGCCTTGGTGACTCCAGTGAGCACTGAGTTTCCCAGGATACCACTGGTGACAATCCTTATGCTATATACGCAGCATCTCTGATAGTCATGCTATAATATAGAGGCATAATTCCTACCTGTTACAAATTATACAGAACTCTGCAAGCACTGTCAGTCGGCTCAGAGCTCTGATGGGTAAAACAACGTGTGTTATTTATGAATTTATGATATCGTTTATGCCTCTGCGTGTGTGCAGGCTTGTGATGGGGGAGCGTCCCAGGGGGTGCATGTAGAAGCCAGAAGACAACCCCAGCTGTCATCCTCAGGAATGCCCTTGTGATCAGGTCTCCTTAGCCTGGACCTCACATTTAAGCTAGACTGGCTGGCTAGCAAACCCCAGAGACCCTCCACCTCCCCAGGGCTGGGATTACAAGTACATGCCACAGTACTTGGCATTTTAACATGAATGCTGGGAATTTAGCCCAGGTCCTCATTTTCCCCAGCCCAAGAACTTAAAATTTCGTAAAGAAAAAAAAATATATGAACATGAAACTAAGGGAATTCTCTAAAATAGAATGCTGTCAAGTCTTGGATGAGCTTAACCCCCAGTTCTGGATTGGGCAGGTCAGGAAGCTGAAAGAGTGCTGGTTGGATGATTGATCAAGATTCAGAATTCTGTGGTTGAAGTCCCGCGCTGCCCCCTGCTCTCCTCCCTGAGACATGGGCAGCAGGGCACTTGGCCTCTCCCTCCCAGGTCCCTGGGGCTCAGAAGTGGAGGTACAGACTGGAATCAGAGAGCCTGATTAGTTAGTGGCTAGACATTAACAAGATCAGCAAGACTCTCTCTTCCTCTGTGACCTCGGTCACAGGATGAAATCCTATGACTCAGTTGGTCATGCTGGGAGAGTGGCTGTTGGATGGCCGTATGTGGGGAGTGTCAGCTATTCTTTGCCCAGTTTCTGTATGTGAAATGGGGTTCATCTTACTCCAGTGGTCATTATGAGATTAGAAGAGATCTTGTGGGGGTTGGAGAGATGACTCAGCGGTTAAGAGCACTGACTGCTCTTCCAGAGGACCTGGGTTCAATTCCCCACATCCACATAGCAGCTCACAACTGCCTATAACTCCAGTATCCAACACCCTCACACAGACATACATACAGGCAAAACACCAATAAAATAATAAAAAAATTAAAAATCGAATTAGAAGAGACATTGTCATTAAAGTACTTGGCCCATGATACTCATTTCACAGAAGTCTTTTTAATCTGAATTGATGTAAAATGGAATCATGTGGGTATTTATTTGACAAGAGCTGCTCAAAAAAAAAAAAAACCTACAAAGGCTACTCTACACCTATCAAAACCTACTCTACACAAAGAACTCTTTCAGGCCTCAGATGGGAAACAGAGAGTGGATTTATGGACCTCTGAGCCTGGTAACAGCAACCATGCCTACCAACCAAATCAGCTCTTGTGATGTGCTCTGTCCCACGATAAGGAGCCTACACCTGCTGGAGCCTGGAAATTCAACCAGTAATGAGTAGTAAACACAGAAGGATGTTTCATTCTTCCTTCATTCATTCATGCTGCACTCATTCACCAACATGCAGATAGCCAAAATTACACCATAGGAAACTACCAGAGTAAACCATTTGATGTATTCAACAACTCAAAAGAGCAAGAGAGATTGAGGCGCAAGACATCGAGAGACTGAGAGAGAGAGACAACCACACAAGAGACAGTTGGCACCAATCACAAAGAATGGACATCACATGGGTCTCATTCAAATAAAGCATACTTACTAAACTATCAAAAAAAAAAGTAAAGCTTGAAACAGTTTCTTACATGATATCACAGGAAATAAAATGATGCCTTATGTCCAGCATAACAACCATGCCTTTTCATAAATTTGTGAATTCCCTTGTTTTTAAAACCCACATTCCTGGATAATGGAGTTGCATTACAAAAAAAAACATTTTCTATGATTTTTGTTTTGTGGGTTTCTACAGTTTAGTTCCCATTGGAAATGAAATATTTTATTAGCGTGGGAATGCTCTCTTGCTGTGCAAATTGATCCTAATTACAACGTTTCCCCCCCCTCTATTCTTAAAAAGTCTTACACATCTGAAGCTTAAGATGCTATTTCAAGCACACTTCCAAGTCAGCTCGCCTCACAGCTCCCAACTCCAAGGTCCACAAAAGTGTGGAAACATTGTGTATGAAGTTATGTGGACATTGCCTATGGCCTGGGGCAACGTCAAGAGCTGACTCACACACTTCTCAAGAGAAAACATCTTCCACAGTGGAGTGTGAAGTTAAGTTGCATTTGTTTATCAAGGGAAAGAAATTCCTATAAGTTCAATAAAAGAACTGCACTTTTCTCCCTGACACGTTGATAGAATTCTATAAAATGAGTCACTGTTCAAATATAATGGAACCTGCTGGCATTTGAATTATGTGATAAGCTATTTAAATCTTAATGCTTTTGTACAAAGTACATAAATAATTAGTATGCCATGGAGACATAGCCACTCAGCAAACGTACATATGAATGTGCTAAAATGTAGAAAGGGCAATGATGCCGGTGAACAAAACCAAACCAGAATGACATAGAAAGAGCTCACAGAAGTTTATGATTTACGAGGCTGGTTGTCTGATTCCATTTCAGCTGAGAAGTATTTTGAGAGCATTCAGTGTCTGTGACTGGAACTGAAATTGGATATTTTTTGAGGGACAAGATGAGAAATTGTCCTCATTTGGTATTTTGCAGAGTCCTTGGGGAAGATTGAAGGAGCTATGCAGCTCTCTCATGTCTCACCCCCTCCCCCCCAAAAAAAACTTGGTGCTTTTTAAGTATTTGGTAATGCGCTCCTCTGGCAAAGACTGTTCACAAGGAAAAATTGACATAGTGAGCTCTGACTGCTCACCATCAGAATCTTATAAAACCAGTTCTTGCTCATACACTCTGGGTAAATAGCCGCTTCAACTCAGCTGTGGAAGCTCATTGCTCACAGATGGAGGGCTGTGTGGGGCTCTCAGAAGTTTTTAACGAGGAGGCTAAACAGTGCTTGGGTTCCTCTTACTGAGCCAATGCTCC
Organism: Peromyscus nudipes; assembly: GCA_902168325.1. Lineage (NCBI taxonomy): Eukaryota > Metazoa > Chordata > Mammalia > Rodentia > Cricetidae > Peromyscus > Peromyscus nudipes. The sequence goes on from CABHPH010158616.1 coordinate 44,269, forward strand.
CTATGAGCCATCTTTCCCAGGCCACTTTTGAAAGAAAACTAAAAATCTCACAAATCTAAAGCTGCATTTCAAGATCAGTGGATTTGTTTGCAATTATGTATCTCACAGTATTGGCTCAGGCTGCTCCGTGATGTTTTGAGAACTACATCCATCAGCTAGGGAAAGGGCGGGAACACTGAGGAAGTGTCCACTGGAACATTCATAAGGCATGTTCTCCCAAGCTCACCTGAGAGCCCTGTCCGTTACCACCAAGCACGTCCCTGGAATCTGCTGAGTCAGCTACCGTGGCAAATTTGGCAAAGGGCAGGGCAACATTGGAAATATTTAACACCTGGAACGGGGCACTGGCCTATCAGAGAGGACCCTGGTTATGAAAACCAGTTCCGGTACGCAGGTGTATGTCGGCGAAGTCTCGGCCTGCGCAGGTGACTTGGCTGGTTGGTCTCGCCCTAGCTCTGGCCATGTCTGCCAACTCCCTGCCACAGCCTGAGTGCCTGCCTTTGCTGCTCCTGCGGCTGCTCCTGTGGCTGTACTTGGCCCAGAATCTGTGGCAAAGGGACAACGTCTCTGCATTCTCTCTGGGTGACAGCTTGTTCTTAGAAAGGGACAAGAGCACTCCTCTTTCTACATGTGCCTTTGTGGTAGACCAAATCCCAACATCCCCTTCCGAGGAAGCCCTCCAGGAACCATTTTCTCAAGCCTGACATCTAATTGAAGTCCCAAGTTAGAATTCTGGCTTGATTTCCAAGTGAGGTTAAAAATGTCCAGTGTCAAACAGGCGCTGGCTGGACCCAAAGGGAAGTGTTTACCTTTCAAACTGGTCTGATCCTCATACTAAAGGTCTGGAGTTCTTTACAAATCAATGTCCCCAAATCCTGTCATTTCCTTATGTATGCCCACAATTTGCCTTAGTCATCCATTTGCTAAATACCTGGTTTGAAGGTTCAGTAATTTTGTCATTTTTAAAAAAATTATTACATTTACTTATGTAGTGTGTGTGTGTGTGTGTGTCACACACACTCATGGGCACTCGCTATATTTTTGCAAGGTAACAGACCTATTTTTCCAATCCATTTGCTCACAATCAGATCTCTACCATCAAGCCCAGCTGGTTGGCCTGACTTTCTCCTCTCTGAAAATGCGTTGGTTCCCCCACAAGTTTCCTCCATGAAGACTCCCAGGTGGGCAGCCCAAGAAAGCCAGACCAGCTGCATTCAGATGTTCCAGATTAGGCTAAGCCTGAGGGGACCCTCGGAACAGTCTTATTTACCTGCACACATTATCTCAGCACTCACAGCTTTAAAATCTTTAAAAACAGCCCCTCAGGGTGGAAGTGTTTTGAAGTCCCAGGCTTTGATATCTTCAGAGGGATGAACAGCAGACCCTCCAGAGGGTCTGTGAGTCCGGTCCTGAGTTTGTCAGGTTCCGGAGTATTTACTTCAGTGCTAAGAACCTGAACTCATACGACAAATACTGCTCTTGGTTTCTGACCATTTTAGGCAGAAGAAAGATGAAAACCAGTGATGATGAGGCAAAGGAGACTTCGAGAACTCTCTCTGGCCAGGAATTTGGATGTCAAAATAAGGAAAGCATGGGAGTTGAGGTTGAAGGAGCAGACATCAAAGCTCCTAGCCAAGAAATCTCTGAAGTTAGCTCCATACCAGCCTCTGGGAACTTCCCCCTTCCACCCTGTGAAGACGCCCTGGCTGCATAGTCTCCCTTCACCTGTATCTGTCATCAGGCGTAGGCATCCAGATTTGAAATGGAACTTGACCCTCCTTCAGAAGGTCAATTAGAATGTGTCCATGAACGCTGTAAGTTTTACTGACAGTGTATTCACTTTGAGTCATAGCTTCTTGGAAAAAACAATGAAGTTCATTAGCTTCCATTCATCAAGACAAGGCACCCTTTTAATTTATTATGTATGCAGTGTTCTGCCTGCATGACAGAAGAGGGCGCCAGATCTCATTACAGATGGTTGTGAGCCACCATGTGGTTGCTAGGAATTGAACTCAGGACCTCTGGAAGAGCAGCCTGTGCTCTTAACCTCTGAGCCATCTCTCCAGCCCCCAAAGCACCCTTTTTAATTAAAGAGTTGACCTGCCAAAATGCTTTCCATGTGTGCAGGAGCATTGGGGTACAGGTCAGGGAGCTGAGAGTTTGTGGACTGTCTTTTTGTGTTTGTTGTTATTTGCTTTTTCAGTATCTCACATGGTTTACGCACCTTAACTTGGGTTATATAACCTAGTCTCCTTTTCTCTTGCTTTTTTTTCCACCCAGGAATATAGAAAAACTTTAAATACAGAAATATGCTTATAGCCACCAAGCATATTTGAAATACTCTGAATTTCCTGGATAAAAGAAATTATTATTTTGTTTGAAATATAAAGACACCAAAAGGAGCACTTGGCAAATGTTTCAATAAATATCAACCTCTTGATTAAAATGACCTAAAATATAACCCCAATATTAGAGAAGGAAACATTAGATGATTTTTTAATACCATACAGCATGGCTCTATAGTACATTTATACATATATGTGTAAGATTGTTCTGAGGTGTCAAGAGATACTTATCATGATTTAGGGAAATCTAAAAGGTTTGTATTCATCTAAATGTAAACTATATCTAACAAAACCCGAAGCTGTATCCATCTGAGATGCTAGGGAAAATCTAAGGGTTTTTTCTTCTACATAATGAAGACTCATTTGGAATTAAATTTGATAGATTATTTGAGGTATTCATTATTTCTTTACAATGTTATAAGCAGTAGCACTTTACATTAAATTCTGCATATATGTTCAAGATATGTATCTATATACCACCTTCCAGGGAGATAATTGTGAATGTGTACCTTCTGTGAAAGCCACCTTAAAGTTGTGTGTGTGTGTGTGTGTGTGTGTGTATGTGTGTGTGTGTTGTGTGTGTGTTGGAACACGGGCTCACTATGTCGTCCAGGTTGATCTAAATCCCCCTGTTTCCTACTGACATTACAGGTGGGTGATAAAAATTAGTCCTTTTCTAAGGGTTGTTGCAGAAACCAGGCTGGGCAGTTGCATTTCCTCTTCTTTATGACACTGAGACACAAGGACTCCATTTGATTGACCCTTTGCCGTCAGCACCACCTCAGAGCTCTGCTGTCTCTTGAAGCTCATCTCTCAGGAATTTGGAGATAAGACCTCTCTAACCGCCAACCTGATTCCCCTTGCCAGCTCTTAACAGAATTTCCAGTCAACGGACAAGGCCCTGGAGAAAGAGAGAGGCTACATTCAAAGATGGCCCCAGGGATCTATTCTTGCCTAGACGCGGGGCAAAAAAAGAGCAGGCTAAGCCCCTGAGCAAGGCAGGAAAGAAGACAGCGTCTCTGTTCCTGAGATGGGACCACTTCACTTCCACAGGAGGCTTTGTGGATTCTGTGCCCAGATTAGGCACACCCACAGCTTCAACATCCTTGGGTAGACCCATTCCCAGATGAAAGGGATTGAGTGACTTCTGTGTCACTGAGCATTGGTTACTGTTTGCGACATTCTACTAGGCAGCATGGGAATGGAATGTATGGTTGAAGCATGTGGAGCCAATGAAGGTATTAATCGTAGGAAGGAGAGGGTCATTTGTATTTGGTATCTTATAACACAAGTAGATGAATACAAAGAGACACCAAGAAATAAAAAAGCTGGGATATGTGTCTGACCATTGTAAATGTGGGAGCAAAGATAAACATCTAGGCTAGCACAGATAATGCAATGAAAACTACTGACGTTCTCTTTGGGGAGGGAGGAAAAAGTATTCAATGAATCTCATTTTGCAAGGCAAGTCTCCAGGAAAGCAGGGACAAGAAAAGGAGGCATCTGGGGCAAAGAATAACACAAGTTAAAAAGAAAGTTGTGTTGTTCACATAACCAATAATGGTATGGTCTACTTGGAAACGGTTGGTTTTTAAAAGCAGTGCTCACAACGTCCACTTGCTCCAATAAACGAAAAAGTGTGTGCTCCCAAATGAGGCTCTGATCCGCCTTTTCCAAGAAAGAAGAACGTATGTCTGCCACTGCATTATGTAAAGCAAACTGATGGAGCCCATCGCAGCCAGGAGCGGGAATGTAACTCAGGTCTTAACACAGTAGGGTCCCAGGGAGACTTCCAGTCCTCACATGTACAGCTCTGGGTCACTTCCACGTCGCACCAAACCCCGGGTTCTTTTCTCCACGCACCCAGCGCGCTCCCGTGTCGCGCGCGCACCCGCCCTCCCACACACGCACAGTCCCGAGGGGCTCCCCGGGGACCGGCTCGCCCGGCTGGCGGTCACCCGAGCCGGCCCCACGGTCTCACTTTACCTCCCGCGCAGGCAGGATGCCGGCCGCCGCTGGCTCCACAGCTGCCATCGGTCTCCGCCTCTCTCCCCTTCTGGTTCAGCAGACTGGGGCCCTCTGTGTTTTCAACAGGTACCATGGTCACGGTAGAAGTTAGAGCTTCTCCCTCGCCACCAGACCACCCCGACCCACCGCTCTGACAGCAGTGGTCACGGTCCCCATGGGCAGCATGCTAAAGCAGAGTGGGAGGGGTTCGGGGCCGGGGGGCGGGGGTGGGGTGGGGGGGGAAACCTTCGGGGCAAAGCCAGTGTGATTTGTAACCAACTTTGTTTCTATTTCCGAAGGCTTTGCCCTTTTCGGTGACAGAGGCTGTTGCTATTCCCAGCAGCCTATCACGAGCAGGGGGAGGGCCGTGTCTCCAGGATTGTTTTGCCTTTCGATGCGAGCTGGAAGCAAGAGGTTAAGACTTGGGACTCAGAGGCAGCGTTTGGCCACAGCTAGGGGCTAGCTCTTGTGTTTCCCCCCTGCAATGTGAAAAGAAGCTTGGAAACAGAAGCGTGAAGATTTAAATGCAAGTCTGCAAGCCGAGAGTGGGGAACAAATACCCACAGATGGTATCGGTTAACCTCGCAGAGGAAGACTTTATGTGAAGACATACCAGAAGGAAAAGTGTATCCATTTTTTCTTTTCTTTTCTTTTTAAGCAAGCCTACTACCCTAAAAGCCACGACACTCACCAGTTTAAACAAAACATAAAACGTGTTTGTTTCAACGGGATTTGGGTCTAGGTAAATGCCTTGCATAGTTTTCGCTCTAGGCCTGTGGGGCGAATGAAGGCCTGCTCCCACCTCCAAACGCATCCATTCTTTAGAGACTTTCTAGCCCGAGTTTATAGCAAAGCCGTCCATTAAAAAAAAAAAAAAAATGCACAATTGACCTGAAGAGCGGAGCAAACAGTGGCTCCTCTGTCAGGTTGCTTGTTGGCTTGGCTAGCAGGAGGATACTCGCTTGCTCGGTATTCAGGGACAACTTGAGCTGTTGTAACATGAAACAAATCAGGGCACCAGTGGGAGGGGTGTTTTACTGGTTTGTGAATCTGTCCTTACATAAACAGTCACACAGACAGGGTATTTTTACCTTCGGCCCTGTAGTAGCAAATCATAGCCATTGAAAACCCGCGGCCTCGTCTTAGAAATCATCCGGAGTGAAAACCAAAATGTATGAAGTGCTTATAAGACAGACATTATGCTACATGCATGAACTCGAGTGATTCTTTTCCCAAATAAAGCTTGTTAGAGAAAATGGAGGCAAGTAACTTGCCTAAACTCTTCAGAGCAGGGTTGTGGCTCAGTAGTAGAGCACTCACCTACACGCACAAGGTCCTGGGTTCGGAGCCTCAGAACAGCAACCACAACATACCCAGTGTTCTCTCCTCTTTCAAGGCTATTAGGAGTGGAGCTGGGCTTAGGAAGCCTCACACTGTAATTCTCCTGCATCCCAGCCCCGTATATCTTCTTGACCTTAACAGATGCCGTGACACACAAATTTTTTTCATCTTAGCTGTTCTTCTGCAAGGGAAGCAGGTCTGTACTTGTCTAGGCAGTGACCTGGTTTTGCTTATTTCCCACACTCTGGGTCATAACCAAGTTTTTCCTTAGCATCATATGTTCTCATTCCCCCCCCCCATCACGAGTCATTTCTGTATTATTCCTTAGGAAAGACAGGAGCAAGTGGAAACAGATCTGTAATAATTCAACTAGTGTTGATTATACGCCTGCTGTATACATGCTGGTCATGCTGGAAAGAGCAAGCCAAGCCCTGAATACACAGCTCATGCCTCGCTAAGAGAGCAAAGCTCAAAGCCCACCCAGGTTAATGTAGCAACACCAAAGAGTTCAGAATACAAAATGGCTGAAGAAAACTATTTTTATTTGTTCCCATTGCTACATTAGGGGTGGTGGGATTTATCTGTGAGGCACACATATTTATCATTTCATCATATTCTCTTGCCCAGAAGCTATGATGAACTTAGTTAGCATGGGATGGGACAAATGTCCTTGCCTTGGATGGCTTGTAGAAATGCTTTGTTTTATGGCATAACCACCCACCACCACCATCATCACCATTGGACCTATGTCAGCAGGAAGTCTTGTGTTGTTCGCTGTGGCGGTTGAGTAGGCACAAGACAAACCCAGTTCTGGGATGCCTTATTATGATTGTGAGTGGCTCAATCATCCTTGTCCTGCTCTTTGTAACTGTCCTATTCAGTGACTCCATAGGCATAAACCAGAAGCCAAGAAGAATAAGGAAACAACGTGACTGACCACATCGCCTCCTGGCATCTGACTCTGTTTCTTGTCTCGCTGTTGTTGGCCTGACAAAGGCCACTGGCTGTCTCAAGCTCTGGCCTGTGCTCACTTTGTTCTCTTACATCAAAGTTGCCTCCGAAGTGTGGCGCCAGGGTGTGCTGTGTATTTTCAACCCTCAGAAGCAGTTTCTTTGACCTTGTTCCGCCCTTCTGCCTTCTCACTTCTCCATTTCCCCCAAAGCAATTGATAGAGATCAGGATTCTGGTTACCCAAGCTTCTGGTTAGTCATAGACGCTAGAGGCCTTCTTCAAAGCAGGCGGTAGAACCTTTTCCATTCTCCCTCGAAGCGAGGTCTCACTCCATTCTCAGGAGGAATGCTATGCAGAAAGGCCAAGAATGTGAACACACAGGTCTTGCTGAGTGTCCATTTTAGCTGTCACCATTAGACTACACCCTAGGGACCATTCACATTTCTACATGGCTCTCCCGTCCATTCTTCATTGAACCCAAGAATGAGAACAGTTTTCCATGGATCTTGAGAGCTTTATTTCTGGAGGTCCCTACACCACATACAAGTTTAGCTAGATGAATGTGCCGTGGTTACTTGGGTTAGCCAGTCTTTTGTTATGGTTGTGCCGGCCATGACTGTCATGTCATGATGGGTGCTGAGAAAAGCTACCCTATACTTCTGCCCCACAGCTACCAGACTGATCTCTGTGAATCCGATAAGCTTATCATTACTAGAATGTGAACTTCAAGAGGGCAGGAAGCTGTACATTCCTCTATCTCCATATTTCTAGCTCCTGGGAGGAAACCTGCCATGCTGTACATGCTCAACAAATATGTCACATAAATGAGTGATCTCAATTCGAACTGTTAGGGGGCCAAAGGACTAAGCTTTTGAAACATCGAAACACATATTACGATTGCTTATGACACTTTGTTCCTGCTCTCAACTTTCTCTTTGGGGAAAATATCACTGCAGGATGCCCCCAACAGACTCTGAACCATTCATGCCAACGTTAAAAGTTCTTCCTCCATTCAGAGAGTATATAACCAGCCGCCAGAAGACAGGCACTCCATTGCTCAGACCACCAATCATTTTGCCACATTCCACTTCAGATCATCGTTCATAGGCAGTACTGCCACATCTTCAGACACTGTGGCTTACAAAATGACAACGTGGCACAGTAGATGCTTCACTTTGTGAAATATTATTGCCTTCATTATGCAGAAATAAAACCCAATACAGTATCAAACATGCTCAAGATCAAAAGATATTTTCCAATGTCTGATTATGAAAATTTTGACTCATACAGGAAATCCTACATTTTATAACAGGATTTTACTGTTTGCCCACTGACCTGTCTATCTACCAACCCTCTATCTATTGAAATATATTCATTTTTGTTACAGTTAAAGTAATTGTAAATGCCTTCTATGCAGTATAATTCACTAGAGGTCTACACTCTTTAGGTTTCTTCTTCTTTCAGCCAAGTTTCACATACAGTGTTGAGCACAAAGCCCAAGAATGCCATTATCCGCATTCAGGAAAGCACACACAGCCCGATCCCTGGTTACATCACAGAACATGACCAGGATCCTAGCAAGTTCCCCGGGTCTCTTCTGAGCAAATTCCGACCCCGACCTCTGGTGGTCTGTTTGCTCTCATTGTTTGGCAAGTAAACCACCTCCACTTGTTCTGAATACTTACACAAGGGAGGAGTGTGGACTCTCGTGTAAAGCATCTTTCACTGTGCTTGATATGAGATTCACCCGTGTTTGCCCGTATACTATCAATTCATTCTCCGTAACGTGAGTGAACACACCAATTTATTCGTTCCCTTTTATGGACACCTGCGCTGGCCTCAGCTCTCTTCTATCATAAATAAAGCTGTTATGAGAACAAGTATTTTTGCAGAACATAACATCTCAGGGCACAGCAGTCCAAGCCTGTGTGATTCCAAACCCACACACTTGCCTTTATGTCCTGCTGTTTCTCTGTAGTGCATCACTGTTTATGTGGACATCTCTGGAGGTTTCAACCTAAAAGGGTTTACTGCAATATAAACACAAATGGAGACATGCAATCCTTGGACAAACAAGGGTTCTTGCTTACTCTTATGTCAATTAATACCCACCCTGGCATAGTTGTTTGGAAGGATATTTATGTTATCACTTGCTTATGCTATCTGTGTAGTTTTGCTTTCTACATGATTCCTTGTTGTTTTTTTTTTTTAACTTTGAAATAGAGTCTTGCTGCATATCTGGCTGGACTGAAACACTATATTCACAATAGGTAAAGGTGATTTATGGGGAAAACAAGAATATTATTACTTCTAGCAGTTAAGGTGGGAATTTCCTCTGAAGAGACGTGATGGAACTTTCCAGAATGATCATGTTCTTTGTTGATCCTTCTGCCTATGCCTTCTAAGTGCTTGGATTATAGGTATCTTCCACCACACCTGGATGCTAAGTATTTTCAGTGTTTCGTCCACATGCTTAGAGTTTTATGACTCATAACAGACTGTTTAAAGCTTCTTAAATTACAAAGTGGGCATAGTTAAATTCATTTTATGACCACTGTGTTTAATATTGTATATTAGTCATTCATAAGACAATAAAGCAATACGAGAAAATGTTGATATTGTTATTTGAAGTAGGAAAATCAGTAGAAAATTATATACTGAATATTTTCACACAAGCCTTCAAAAATATACATATATATTGTTCAAGACTACTAGGGAACTTTGAAAAATTAAAATAAAATATAATTTACACATGGCAAATCATGTGTAAAAAACATTGTTTTAAAAATTGTGGCATGGGAATACAGCCTAGTGGTAGATGCTTGTTTATCATTCACAGGGGACTGGAATGAGACCCTCAGCACCACATACACACACACACACACACACACACACACACACACACGTTTGCACAGTTAATATCACTGTTACTGAATGTATAATGATGATAGGTCTGAAGAAAAGTCATGTATACTGAGGGCTGCCATAGCCCATTGAAGACAGTAAATGTACTTACAAAGCATTTTTTAAAATATAGCAGCAAAAATGTCTTGAGACAGGGTCAGTTTTTTTTTTCTAATGTGCACAAGGGTACATTTAGACTACTAATGAGGCTACTCAAGAGATTATAATATTTCTTTAAATTCCACCAACATCTTCTCTATTCGTTTGGCCTCTGTCTGTAGTTACTTGGCTACATAAAATGAGTGCAACGTTCTATTTTGGTAGCTTTTTTTTTTTTCAAATAAATTATCTCTAATGTTTAAGATTTCCTCAGTACCGTTCTCAGGCCACTTGGATGGAGAGTATTACCCAATTACTTTTCCTTTAAGTTAATCTTCTTGTCATAGAGGAATGCCAGGAACATTTGCTTTGTCACATGTAACAATGGGCAGTGTGTACTGGCTGGAAAGTGCTGGCCTTTTTCATTCTGCCTCTCCTGTTTGCCAGTCAAGGAGGAGGGTGCTGCACAGAGAAATCACCGTTGTCCAAATTTAAATAATCTGAACAACCGAAGGAAATTTAGGACCAGAAACCTTAATGAAATGAGACATTTCAAAGTCAACATCTTAAAACCAACTCATCAAGGGGCCCGGCATGGTGGCACACACCTTTAATCCCAGCACTTAGGAGGTAGAGGCTGGCAGATCTCTGAGTTCAAGGTCAGCCTGTTCTATAGAACATGTTCCAGGACAGCCAGGCTACACAAGAAACCCTGTCTCTAAGATAAAATAAAAAATTTAAAATAAAGAAAGAAAATAAAGAGACGATCAACTAATTAACTCATTAAATTTTGAGTTTTTGGACATCTTAGAGCCTGGCATGTACTTTTCCTCCTTGACCGTGCAGCATCTTCCCATTGAGAGGACCCGTGTGGATAAGCCTGTATCCTAAGCACAAGATGGGAAGGCTTCTCACTCCCTGTGCTCCCTCATTTCCTGTCATTCATTCCTCACCTCTCACAAGAGTCACAGCCAGCACAGCTATATCAAAAGAAAGGTAAGGACTTGGAAGATGGCACAGTCAGTAAGCTCTGAGGGCCAACCCTAGGACCCACATAAAAACGCCGAGCACTACCACCACATCTAACCTCTCCACCCAGCCAGACTCTGCACTTCCTTTCTCCATGCACTCTCCCTATCTCACCAGATCAAGCCTGGGTTCCAAATCCAGTACTCCAGCCTTATTAGGCCACCCCTGCCTGCACTAAAACCAGCCTAGAGGACTGGCCCTGCCTGCCCACAATACATAGGCCTCTCCCATGCCACATCCAACTTCTCTACCCAGCCAGATCTACTCACACATTCCAGGCTTTGACTAGGATGCATGCCCTGCACACCAGTCTGGTCCCCTCTGTCCACCTGATTTCATTCCACTTAAGTCATTTCCAATCTCTAAGCCCAACCTGCCGACTCCTCCTTTATTCTGCCTCAACCTGCTCTGTCCTTAACAGATGCAGAACTAACAAAAGAAGTCCATATGACCAGATCTCATCACAAAATACAAACAATGTAAAAAAAAATATAAAAGATCAAGCCAGTATCTCCCCTCCCAAACTTACTAGTCCTATAAAAATGTTTATCAATGAGAATTGCCTAAATCAGTGGTTCTCAACTTGTGGGTCCCAACCCCTCTGGAGGTCAAACAACCCTTTCACAGGGGTCACCTAAGACCATCAGAAAACATAGATATTTACATTATGATTCATAACAATAGCAAAATTACAGTTATAAAGTAGCAACGAAAATAATTTTATGGTTGGGGGTCACTACAACATGAAGAACTGTATTAAAGGGTCACAGCATTAGGAAGGTTGAAAACCACTGGCCTAAATAAACCCCAGGACACAGAATTTTAAAAAACAATCATAAACTTTATCAAAGGATGGAAGAAGTTAAAAAAAAAAAAGACACAAAGAAATGGCTCGATGAAGTTTGGGAGAGTAAGCGGCCAAGTGATGCCCAAGAAAACAGAACTGTAAGACTGACTGAAATGATGAGGATAATCTAAGACTTGAAAATGGAATTCAGTCAGGAGATGGAGGCACTGAAGAGGACTCAGGCTAAAATGAAGGTGGAATTGAAAAACTCAATAACCCAGCTAGAAAACTCAAAGAAAAGCTTTGAAGATAAAATAGAGGACCCAGACCAAATAAGCAAAGAATGTGAAAAATTAACACACACATACACACACACACACACACACACACACACACACACACACAAATGTGCACACATGCATGAGTGTGTGTAAGAAAGAGAGGGTAGAGGACGAAATGTACAGAAAATGTGAAACAATATGAAAAGACCAAACCTTCAAATAATAGGAATAGATGAGGGAGAAGAATCCCAAGTCAATGGCATAGACCAGATCTTTAACAAAACCATACAGAATAACCTTCCTAAAGTAAGAAAAGACATGCCCATACAGATATAAAAAGATAAATGGACAAGATCAAAAAAGAAAATTCCCATGGCATATACTAGTTAAATACTAAGTACACAGAACAAAGAAAGTATATTGAAAGCTGCTGGGGCATGTCTTTCTGTATGCTATGAATATATGTTGTTCCCATTGGTTAATAAATAAGCAGCTTTGGCCTATGGCAAAACAGCTTAGAGGCAGGTGGGAAATCCAAGGAGAGAGACAGGAAAGAGAAAGGTGGAGTCTGGAGAGACATCAGTCTGCCGTCCAAGGAGCAACATGCCAGCAGGTCAGTAAAGCCATAGAACACATGGCAAAACATAGATTAATAGAAATGGGTTAATTTAAGATATAAGAGCTAGCTAGCAAGAGGCCTACCACAGGCCATACAGTTTGTAAATAATATTAAGCTTCTGAGTGATTATTTTATAAGCGGCTGAGAGACTGTGGGGCCGGGAGGGACCAGAGAAAACTTTCAACTACAGAAATCTGCAAGGAAAAAACAAAACAAAACAACAACAACAACAAAAACCCCACGTGTCACATATAAAGGAAAACCTATCAGAATAACAGCTGATTTCTCATTGGAAAGATTGAAAGCCAAAAGACCATGAAGGTCAATTGAGACTAATACACCCAGCACAATAATCCACAATAGCTGAAAAAGAAATAAAAGATTTCTACAATATAAATAGCTTTAAAAAGTTTGTATCCAACAAACCAAACCTAAACAAAATACAGGAAGCAATATTGCAGACTGCAGAGATGAATAAGACAGCCAAGAGACTGTGGAAAGAAATACAAAGCTATAATTACAAAAACACAAAGTACCATCAAGAACACAAACGACACTGAAAATCAATATCATAATGACCAAAACACACGCATTTCAATAATGATGAATAGCAATCATCACTATCCTAATATCTGAAAAAACAGACTTCAAACTAAAACTAAACAGAAGAGGTAAAGAAGGATACTTCATTCTAACCAAGGGAATAGTTAACCAAAAAGACATTACTATCCTAAACAAACTCTTGTGCATCCAATTTCACAAAAAAATATATTACTAAATTTAAAGACACAGAGTAACATCAACCCATTAATTGTAAGTTATTTCAATACCCCGTTTTCTCGAATAGACAGGTCATCTAGACAAAAAATAAGCAGAGAAACATTAGAATTAAATGATATCATATATCAAAAGGACTTAACTTGTATTTCCAGAATATTCTATCCCAAACTCAAAGAATAATATTCTACTTAGAAGCTCCTCTAAAATAGACTATATCCTGGGACATAAAACAAGCCTTTACAAATTGAAAAAGATTCAAAATAGCTTCATGTATCCTATCTGACCACAATTAAATTGATAGCAAACAACTCTCTAGTAAATATGCAAACTCATGGATATTAAACAACTCATAACTTCATGATGGATGCTTCAAAGAAGAAATAAAAAATTTCCTGGAAGTAAATAAAAATGAAAACATAACACAACAAAAAAATCTGGGACACACTAAAAGCAGTCCTACAAGGGAAATTTGTGGCTCTAAGTATTGGCATTCTAGCCTGCCCCTTGGGGACCTGCCCTGCGTCCTGACATAAAGCAGGAAAAACCCCTCCCTTCTTCTTCCTCTTCCCCTTCCTCCCTTTCTCGCCGTGAGGCGGCGGCGGCGGCGGCAGCAGCGCATGCCTTTAATGCCAGCACTCGGGAGGCAGAGGCAGGTGGATCTCTGTGAGTTTGAGGCCAGCTTTGTCTACAAAGCAAGTTCCATGACAACCAAGGATACACAGAAAAACTGTCTCAAAAAATCCAAAACAAAAACCAAACAACTTGCAAACAGATCATCCACCATGACCAAGTTGACTTTATCCCTAAAATTCAGGAATAGCTGAACATATCCTAGCCAATATATGTCATAAATTTCATAAATGTACTTAAAGACAAAAACCACATGGTCATCTCAATAGATACAGAAAAAGTCTTTGACAAAAAAAATCCAACATACTTTTATTATAAAAGCCCTAGAGAATGTAGGACTAGAGGGAACATACCTCAACATGATAAAAATTATGTATGAGCAACCCACAGCCAACAACATCCTAAGTAGAGAAAAACCTGAAGCAATCTCACTGAAGTCAGGAGTAAGACAGGGCTGTTTGCTATTTCCACTCCTTTTCCATATTATACTCTAAGCACTAGCTGCAGCAATAAGGCAAGAGAAAGAAATTAACAGGTTACAAACAGGAAAATAAGAAGTCAAACTATCCCTATTTTCAGATGACATAATATTACACATTAGAGATCCCCAAAATTCTACCAGAAACTTCTAGAAATGATAAATTCAGCAATGTGTCAGCGTACACAAATTAATAGCTTTTCTAACATCAACAACAAATGTACAAAGAAAGATCATGGGCATACTCCTTTTGCAGAATATTTTATCACACTGTGGATCCCAAGATCATGTTATTTACTGGAAAAAAATCTGTTTCTAGTTGTGGTGTGACTCAGACCTAGCAGACACCTTTAATCCAAGAGCTTTCTTCTTGAATATTGTAAACAGGATTAAATAAACTCAACGATAGGTTAAGAGGCAGAGCAAGCCACCAGTCAACAGGGAAAAAAATGTAGAGAATAAGAGGGAGTCAGGAGGATGGATAAAGAGATGCGCAGAAAGTAGAAGGGAGGGACATTGAGTTTGAGGAGTTTTGTTTAAGAAGAAAGCAATTTTTTCAAAGATGTTGGGAGAGGAGGAAGGTCAGCTGGGTGCTTTCTCTGCCTCTCTGAGCTAGCAGGCTTTCACCCCAGCATCTGGTAAAATTGAACAATTGGGATTTTGTTAAAAAACAAAAACAAAAACAAAAACAAAAAACACTCCCATTCACAATAGACTCAAAGAAAAATAATCTAGGAATTAAACCTAACCAAGGAAGTGAAGGATCTCTATAATGAAAATTTTAGACTTCTGAAGACAGAGACAAAGAAAGACATTAGAAAACTGAAAGGAAATCCCATGCTCATGATTGGTAGAATTAACATTTTGAAAATGACCATTCTACCAAATGCTGTTTACAGATCCAATGCAACCCCAATCAAATTTCCCATCTCATTCTTCATAGAAATTGAAAAAAAAAACTATGCCAAAATTCATATGTAACCACAAAGACTCCACATAGCCAAAACAGTTCTGAGCAAAAAGAACAATGCTGGAGGAATTGCCAGTCCATCTCCAGATAAATTCCAGGGACGGAGTAATGAGAAGAATATGGTGCCAACACAAAAAAGACATGGAGACCACTGGAACACACTGAAAAACTCAAACGAGTATATGCAACTTCAGCCATTTAATATATGACAAAGATTCCCAAAATACATGCTGCAGAAAAGAAAGCATCTTCAACAAACGGTGCTGAGAAAACTGGATGCCCACTTGTAGAAGAATGAAATTAGACCCATTTCTAAATCCCCTTGCACAAAAACTAACCCCAAATGGGCCAAGACATGAAGCCTGAAATGCTGAAACTGCTAGAAGAAAGCATGGGTAGTGTCCCACACCTATAGAGGAAAGGGCTTCCTGTATAGGACCCCAGTCACCCAACAATTAAGGTCAACAACTGACAAGTGAGACTTCATAAAACTACAAAGCTTCTAAAGAAACAATCAGTGAGGAGGAAGTACACAGAAGGGGAGAGAATCTTTACCAGCTATACATCTGATGGAGGACTAATATCCAGAATATATGAAGAGCCCCGCCCCAAACAGCCAAAATAATGAGCAGCCCATTTTAAAAAATGGGCTTGGTATGTAAACAGAGTTTTCAAAGAGGTTAGACCAACTGAGTTACCAGGAAAGGACACTCTCCAACCTCTTGGGCTGCCTCCAGGCTGTATGGTGTGCTCCAGGTCCTCAGCTCTGTGACTTCATCTGTCTTGACAGGTGAATGGTACTCCACGGTGCACATGTACTACATTTTCATTACCCAGTCATCATTTGAGGGGCACTTAGGTCAGTTCCCAGCTATTGTGAGTAGAGCAGTAATGAACATGGCTGAGCAAATATGGGTGGAGTCCTTTGGCATATGCCAAGGAGTTGTATAACTGGGTTATACGGTAGGTTTATTTTTAGCCATTCTGACTGGGATAAGATAAAGATCTTAACGCTGTCTTCATTTGCATTTCCCTAATTGCTAGGGACCATGAACATTATTTGAAAATTGCTTAACCATTCTTTTTTATGATCTTTCTTTCCAACATAATATTTTTATTGATTATTTGGGGATTTCATACAATGCACCCAATCACACTCACTTCCTATTCCTCCCAGGTCCACCCTCCCACACTTGTACCTGTTTGTTTTTGTATTTTGTTTTCTTTTGCGTAAGCACAGACAGCTGTATAGACAATATGACTGGGACAAAGCAACATGTTCTAATATAACATACTGTGTATGTGGCCAAGAGTGGCCTGCCCAGCTGAGGGCAGGACTTGATGTATATTCTTGAAACTTTTTTTTAATGGAACCATGGACTATTTGGGAGCTGACTGGGTCCATCAAACAGAAAAATATTTGCTGTGATTCTCCTGCCTCAGCCTCTTTAATAGGTAGCGTTACAGGTATGCATCACTTCTGTGGGTTGATTTTGGCTTCTCAAACATAGTGCACAAGCATGCCTATATATACATAAGCTTTTTCCAGCCCCCCTGGTAAAGGGCATTCAGGAGTTCTGCACCTATGGCTCTAACTCTGGTGGCACATGTCCCATCATTCTTGAAGCAGAGACATCATAAGGCACTGAGACAGATGATGTCTCTTGATCTGGACCTGGCTTGTGGCTCCAGGGCTGTGGAGGAGGGCTATGCTAGAGAGCACCTGGGCTTACTTACTTCTCTCTATAGAGAGTAATGAACAGTGTTTCAGTAGCACAATTGGTTGGTGGGGGGCACTTGCATAGAAGGAATCGCCACAGAAACATTGTCACAAAAAGAGTCAAAGGTTCAAGCCACAGCACGAAGAGGGAAGGACTAGAGAGGTAGATCAGGCAATTCCCCAACTGTACAAATTTTATAATACTTGATAGCTCCTTAACATTTTATTGAAATATTCAAATATGAATACTTAATTTTGAATTTTTGTTTTAAACAGAGGCCTCACATTTTATCCATTTCTGGCCCTAAAAACTTGAATCCATCCCCTGTGAATACACTTTGAAAATGTGGACTTTCCCATATAACTGTGCCTGCTAAAAACCTCTTGGGTTCACTTAAGCATCCCCACTGCCACTCTCTAAATCTAGACTGCCTTATCACCTCCCTGTAACAAATCTTTCTCTGTCCCTCTAGTCAGCTCCCAAATAATGACACAGAGACTTATTATTAATTATGAAAGCTCAGCCTTTAGCTTAGGTGTGTCTCAACTAGCTCTTATAACTTAA
The DNA here is from genome assembly GCA_902168325.1 of Peromyscus nudipes. Lineage (NCBI taxonomy): Eukaryota > Metazoa > Chordata > Mammalia > Rodentia > Cricetidae > Peromyscus > Peromyscus nudipes. The sequence continues at coordinate 61,775 of CABHPH010158616.1, forward strand.
ATCAACCTATTTATATTAATCTACTTTCTGCCATGTACTGCCCATTATGTTTCTCCTGTGTCCTGGCATCTCTCTTGTGCCTCTAGATTCCTCTCCTCCTTATTCTCTCTCTGCTCAGAAGTCCTGCCTATACCTCCTGCCCAGCTATCAGCCATTTAGTTTTTCATAAACCAATCACAGTGACATATCTTTACACAGTGTACTCAAATATCTCACAGCATTTTCCTTCTTCTTGTCTAAATAAAAAGGAAAGGGTTTTAACTCTAACATAGTAAAGCTATATACAGTAAGAACAATTACCAGGTAAGAATTACATTCACAGTGTCCAATCCATTTGCATTTGACAAATTCAGAGAAAATGCTCCATTATCTATCCTATCTTGGTGAGTCTAAAGTTTTGTACCTAATTTACTTTCTATTGAACTTGTATTACCATCCTAAAACTATCTTCTTAGACCTCAAAACATTTTCTTAGATAAACAATTTAAGTTTTTATATCTCTCAACCTTATACAGTTTATACTTCTTTTGTGAGTTTCTTTTCTGAATTTGGTAATAAGGAAAACTGTAACTATAATTATCTCATTTTCAACTCCATCAGAGAGCAAACAGGAAAGACAAAGCAAGAAACTTCCAAAACTATAGAAATGACAGAAACAGCTGGCTGCCTGTCACTCAAGGTTCCTCTACAACGTTGGGGCATCCATCTTCAGACTATTGGCATAGAATATCTGACAGACTTTTCTGTGAAGCAGGAATTTTGAAGGGCTGTCCTACCTTGTCTTGGCAAAGTTTGGCAGTCACCTTCTTTTTGTCCTGTTTGTCCAATTTGGACAGCATACTGTCAACAGTCAAGGCAAGGGCAGTTTCTTGTCCAGTGGTTAATTTTGCCACAACCAAAGCAAACTCCATATAGAGGTTCTTCAATGCCCATCACCCTTTTTTTTAAGTAAGTTGGTGCTTCTAGGAGCAGACATCTCACTGTCATGAAAAGCCTTATGTTATTAAAATGCCATATTCTGTAGGTCTCTGAAGTGTTTGAAGACCATCTATCTATCTAAAATATATTTCTATATGGCCTTGAAAACATACCAAACTTGACTACAAGTTTGATTGTTGTAGATGACTAACTTACTAAACTGCATTTCTTAATTATCCTAAATGGTTTATAATAATAATTTTCAAGGACTAGAACCTTACATTACATTTTTAAATGAGTTGCATAGGTACAATACATTAAACAAGAGTAGAAACATATATATATCATGTTGTAGCAAAAATAATCTTAAATTTGAATCAATGTACAAAAATTCATACCAATGTAAAATATTTAAGACTAGTGGTTATTCAAAAGTAGACTCAACAATCCATCCTTTTATCCCATCATTTCTATACTATATCCCCCTTTTTCTTCTCAGAATAAGATCCTAGACTATAATCTCCTTTGTTTAGTTTCCTCCCTTATCATGACCAATAACAACTTGTAACCAACCCCCTCAAATGATGATAAACATCCATTGAATGACCAAAAGCCATCCACCCCACCTTTTGGGAATGTGGGTGTCATGTTCTCTAGACTGTTTCCTGTTGTCTGGGGGCAACAGCATCTTTGGGGGGGACCCTGAGAAAATTGGGATAATGATCAAATCCTGGGAGAGCTAGCTGTATTGTTGTTTTGTTTAGTCTCTGTGTGATGGGAAAGTGTAGTGCTTATCTGAAGTCTTGACTAGATAGTCTGTGAGGTTGGACCATCATAGCTAGCAACTTTGAAGTTGTTCTGGATGTAGAATTTTGAGGAAACTACAACAGAGGTATTGTGAGAGGCTGGATCATCTGGGCTACTTGTCTTTATTGGTGTCTGGTCTTTTTTTTCTGAAAACACATAAACTTTTAAAGGATATATATATATATATATATATATATATATATATATATATATATATATATATATATATGCATTAACACAAGTATGGAATGTTTAGCATGCACGATTTAGTTAAAGATGATTTTTTTGTTTTATGTTTGAACAGGTAAAAGATATCTGTCAACTTTAAAAGTTCATTTGTATTGTATAACCAAACCTCTATCCATGTCATATGAAAGGATGGCACATAGTAATAAGTCATGAGAACTTGTAGCCAACAAGATTTATCATGTCTCATCAGTCTCAGAGCTGTTCCTATAGTAGAGGAATCAGCATATATGTTGCCTGTCTGCTGTGGGATAATGCTTTTGTATGCTGGTTTAATAAAACGCTGATTGGCCAGTAGCCAGGCAGGAAGTATAGGTGGGATAAGCAGACAAGGAGAATTCTGGGAAGAGGAGGGCTGAGTCAGGAGACATCAGCCTGCTGTCCAGGGAGCAACATGTAATGGCACACAGGTAAAGCCACAGAAGATGTGGCATCATATAGATTAACAGAAATAGGCTGAGTTTAAGTGTAAGAGCTAGTCAGTAGGAAGCCTGAGCTAATGACCAAGCAGTTTTAATTAATATAAGCCTCTGTGTGTTTACTTGGGTCTGAGTGGCTTCGGACCGGGTGGGACACAGAAAAATTTTCAGTTACACCTGTCCTATAGTTTATGTTGGTTTCTTTTTTTTTAATGTCTGTAGCCAAGACTTTTAGGAGGTATCCTCCAATTAAATTTAATCTATATTAATTCTTAAAAGAACTATAATTTTTTGTTTCCTCTGGAAACAAAGGCATAGCCTCTTGCCTAACACAACATATTTTTTTACTTCCATTTTGAAGTACATTAGCATATTTAAACAATTCAAAGTCAACAAAACACCATACAGGATCCAGAAACTCTGTGTATTTCCCATCTTTATATGTTTTTTTTATATTGCTTTACTCTCTTTTTAAAGATTTTATTATTTTTAATGAGAGGGGGATCTGTGGTTGGTATGTTAAATGAATAAAAAAATTTTAAAAACCCTTTATTATTTTTAAAGTATTTTTTCCATGACTGTCTATACCCATTTTCTTTTCTTTCTTCAGCATCTAAGCACATTTTTTTAAACATACCTTTTAATAGAGGTTTTCTGTGTCTGGGCCTGGCTTTACTAAGTATCTGCTACGTTCTCTGACCACATGACACAAACCTTAAACTGCCATGTCAGCCACTGCACAGCTTGGCTTAGTGTGTGCAGCTGGTTCATGGTGCTGGAGGCTGGCTTCAACCCACAGGCAGGAGCTAGAAGCCGCATCTCTGTCCTCTGAGCATCAGCCAGCCTGAGAGACTACAGGACTAGGGACTCACATCGGGCTCCTTGTCCAGAACTTTTCTTAGCTTTCTTGGGCCTTATGTTTAGATATTTGAGTCCCACATTGGATGTCATATTTAAAGAGTCTTTCTCTGTCCCTCCAGGTAGCTCCCAAATACCAACACAGAGACTGATTATTAATTATGAAAGCTTGGCCTTTAACTTAGGTTTGTCTCAACTAGCTCTTATAACTTAAATCAACCTACTTATATTAATCTACATTCGGCCACTTACCACCCATCCTGTTTTTTCTGTGTCCCACCTCCCACGTGGACAGATCCAACCACGCAGCACAGGTCTTCCCATCTGCCTCAGGAGATCATCTTCCATATTGCAGCCAAGAAGGGTTTAGTCTAATCAGTGGTTCTCAGTCTTCCTAATGTTGTGACCCTTTAGTAGTGACCCCCAACCATGAAATTATTTCATTTCTACTTCACAACTGTACTTTTGCTACTATTATGAATTATAATGTAAATATCTGATATGCAGGATATCTGATATGGACCCTCCCCCAAGGCATTGCAACCACCAGTTGAGAACCACTGTTTTAAATCTAGATGGTTTGGTTGTTCGAGATAAGATCTTGGTATGTAACTGTCGGGACCTTGAACTCACTATACAGACCCGACTGAGCTTGAGTGGCCTTGAATATTTCTGCTTCTGCCTCCTGAGTACTGATATTCTAGGCATGGACTACCAAGCCAGACTTGAAATCAAAATTATTAAATGGCTTCCAATTTTTTCAAGCCTTCCTGTAACAAGTCTTTCTCTGCTCCATCAGCCAGCTCCCAAATAACAACATGGAGACTTATTATTAATTATGAAAGCTCGGCCTTAGCTTAGGCTTGTCCCACTTAAATTAACCCATTTATATTAATCAACATTTTGCCTTGTGGCTTTTTATCTTATCTCCATACCTGCCCATCCTGCTCCCTCAGTGCATCTCACTGCTCCTGAGCACCTAGATTCCTCCTCCGCTTTCTCTCTGCCCTGAAGTCCCACCTATACCTCCTGCCTAGCTAGTGACTGTTCAGCCCTTTATTAAACCAATCACAGCAATATATCTTCACACCGTGTACAAATATCCCACAACATCTTTCATCGTGACTGGCGAAATGGCACAGTCACCAGAGTCTAGGCTTACTCACAACCAAAATGACAAACCTTTCATCAGCTTCCATTAGTTCTAAGGGTTATTCAAAATTCCTTAATGATGCTTAAAATGCTTGAATGGCCTGGTGTGAGCTGACCCTACAGACACACCTTTTTCTGGTTTAGCTCTGCAGTCTGGTCCTATCCTGGACTCTGCTGATCAAGCCCATAGGCTCCTTCCTGGACCCTCTTCCGCTTAGATGCTCTTCTCTTGTTACTCACTGGGACTCCCGTTCTCTTCCACCTCTTCCAGTAAAACTAAAAAAACCATGGCAAGAGGCCTGGGCAGAGAAGCCAGGGCCAGCTGAAGGCACTCTTTTCAGATTCTTTCTCTCTAAATAAGTTGGGGACTAAGAGTGTCAGTCAGAGTTGGGCAGGAACTTTTAAGCAGAAAGGAAGTCAACACAGGAATTGTAGGACTTATAATCCATGATTGTGAGGCCTGAACAATCAGATTCCCAGCATTCGGGAACACATCTCAGGACAATGTGGACCTGACACATACGCTGAACTCCTACATCTAAGCTGCCAAATTGAGCAATGGACAGGAATGTGTTGTTGCCTTAGTCAGGTGCCATGACACACAGCACTTGAGAGGCAGAAACAGAAGGCTCATGAGTTTGAGGTCTGGCCTACAGAGACAATCTGTCCCTAAAAAACGAAAAAAGGGAGATAGGAAGGAAGGAGCGAGGCTTTGTGGTCCATACCTGGAATTCTAGTGCTCTGAGGTGGAGGTGAATGAATCAGTAGTCCAAGGCTAGGCTTCTGCTACATAGCAGAGGGCAGAGGGGAGATCAAATGCCTGCTATGTGAGCAGAAGGACCCGAGTTCAAGTTCCTAGCACACATGTAAAAGCTGTGCATAGCCAGTCACGTCTATGATCACAGTCTGAGAAAGTGGAACCAGGCGGATTTCTGTGGTTCACTGACCAGCCCAAATGGCAAACTCCTGATAAAGTGAGAGACTGCATCTCAAAAAAGAAAGATGCAAAGTGATAGAGAAAGACACTGGACTTTGACCTCTGGCCACACACACACACACACACACACACACACACACTCACACCACAGGAAGAGAGGGAAAGAGAGAGAGAGAATAAATGAATTCATTGCTTCATTCCAGGACTAGACTATCTTTGCTTCCAAAACTGTGTTCATAAGAAGCTGTATGTGCTAGAATGCATCAGAAAAACCCAGGCCTGTCTGGTCTTGGAGGCTAGCAGAAGCTCCCCTGTCAATCATCTCTGCCTTCATGCAGGTGCAGCTAACTGATCCTTGGAAACCTGGGCAAGGAAGTCTGGGATATGCAGATTTCTATTCTTTCTAGTGGGGTGGAAGAGAGAATGGAGGTGGTCGGGGCCACTCCATTGTACTTGTTACAATGGTGAACATTTGGGTT
>CABHPH010158617.1:0-23646 GCA_902168325.1 Peromyscus nudipes
TTAAAATAAGTTTACAATTTCAGAATAACTCTAAGCAATTAATTTCATGTAACATAGGGAGCACAGAGTTGTGGTCATTTATGATAAAACATCCGAAGGTAACAAACAGTGACTGTAGTCTGGGAGACGCTGACGAGGCTTGAAGGGGGAGATGTCCAGGCGATGGTTCTTATCTTCAGGGTGCCCACAGACATATGCTTTTAGAAAGAAAATTGATGTAACAGAAAGTGCAAAAAAAAAATTACAGCATGAAGTTAGAGAAAAATAGTGTCCAAAATAAAACTGACCCAAAGGAGGTGGGAATTGTTGTCAATGAAAAAATGTTGTCTTCATGAAAAGCAAGCTTGAAAAAACTTATCTTTCTTCTTGTGCCCACATTCCCCAGTATCTGTACAAGACTGCTTATGAGAAGCAGAAAGGCCACTACATCGGATGTCCCAGTGCCAAGGAAGACCCGAAACTGGTTTGGGCAGCAAACGTGTTGAAGATGCAAAATGACAGGCTGTACAAAAAAGCCTACAATGACCACAAGGCCAAGATCTCCATCCCAGTGGACATGGTGTCCATCAACGCTGCCAAGGAGGGCCAGGCTTTAGCAAGCAATGTGGATTATCGGCAGTACCTGCACCAGTGGTCTTGCTTCCCCGACCAGAACGATGTGATCCAAGCCAGGAAGGCCTATGACCTGCAGAGTGATGTAAGTGTCCCTGGGAAGAAAGCCTTCCACAGCTTGGCATGCTAACTCCTGACAGCGCTCTGGAAAGCCTGACTAACTCTCCCCATGTAAGCACACCCTTTTACTCTTTTGACAGATTTTTTTGATTGACTCTGTTATGGCTAGATTTGTTCAGACGGTTCTAATTTTCATTGATAAGGTGCTAGCAGAATTTTCCTGAAGATTTACTAGCTTATTTAACATTTATGGCTTGTTCAATGTAAGAATATCCATGGCCCTTCAGCTGTATACTGGAGAACGAAAGAGATGTCTTCCTTGGGATTAATTTCAAAGATTAGAGATATGTTATAAACGCACTATTTCCCTGAATGGAATGTTCTTGGCATTGGGGTGTTTATCTTAGCCAAGACCTTTTTAAGATTTATTCGTACTTTATGGCTTCCAAGTGGATGCTGGAATGGAACTTGTGTCCCCTAGAAGATCAGCCAGTGCTCTTAACCACTATCCCCTCTTTCCAGCCCAAGGTTATATATTTTTGGTGTAGAATGGATGCCATTTTTTAATTTTCTGGACTTGGTTTCCTTTTTTTGTTTGTTTGTTTGTTTGTTTGAGACAGGGTTTCTCTGTGTAGTTTTGGTGCCTGTCCTGGAACTAACTCTGTAGCCCAGGCTGGCCTTGAACTCACAGAGATCCGCCTGCCTCTGCCTTCCTAGTGCTGGGATTAAAGGCGTGCACCACCACCGCCCAGCTGGTTTCCTTATTCTTCAAGAGATGCTTATTAAATATTGAATGACTTGTTAAAGGTAGTATGCCTATAAAATGACTTAAGTTGCCCAGTGGCAGATGCAGGCTAGTGTTAGAATAAACTGCATTAGTATATTGAGGCATGCATTTAAATCACATTATTTAAAAATGAGACACGGAAATGTGAATTTGAAGCTGGCTTATTTTAAGATTTTTTCTTTTGAAATTTTTCTAGTATTTTCATTCTCTTATTCCCATTTTAGCTTGACATTTGTGTTCCATAACCAGTTATTAAAATATCATTTCTAAGCAATGGCTTTTTATATTAATTGCCGGTGTTTTAACAATAGGACAGTTTTATCTGCTCATCTTTTATATGTGGTATGATAATCAAGAATATGCCAGTTCCTAGTTGGAAGAGAAGAACTATCTTAGATAAAGAAAACTCAATTAATGCCAAAATTGTGCAGTTGGTTTTGAATTCTTAATTATCCCTCTAAAACTACTTATTAAATATGCCATGTGCCATGCATTGTATTAACACAAAAGATAATGAAGAAAAAGCAAGACATGGCTCTTGGCTTGAGGGGGTCCACAGTGGTGCAGAAATACTGCTAATGGGGGAGTGCCCGTGACAACGGGATGCCGAGACAGTGTCCTCTGTGGCACTGTGAAAGAGAAGTGGGACATTCCTTGGGAGAACTGCTGATTTCGCAGGTGAAGGGGACACACAGAGACACTCAGGGGCAGCCAGTGTGGTCAGTACGCAGAGAGAATGCACGGGAGGAGGTTGGAAGAGGAAGTGGCGACTAGTACCAATCCAGAGTCCATGCTGAAGTCTTTGGTCTTCGTCTTGAGGCCTATAGGAGCTGTATGAGGGGGATTCAGTGGCTCCGGCTTTGAACGGAGAACTTTGAAAAGGTCATTCTGGTTAAGTAGAGAGCCGTTTTTATTGCTTTGAAACTCCACATTGGCTAGAGTGATGATTAGCTAGGTATCGGTCATAAATCATCCATGCATATGCCTGAGTGGAGGGCTGCTTCCACACGCACAGAAACACTGAGACAAAACATTTCTGTGTATGGGGACTAGAACAGGCTAGTGCTCTTTTACACCACTGCTTGTGAAAAATGAAATACAACATAAAGAAAATGGCTCCCTTATTTTATTGTCTCAATCAGAAAGAGACAACGCTGTATCTACTTAACTGTGTCTTCTCCCCCAGGCCATCTACAAGGCTGACTTGGAATGGCTGCGTGGCATTGGCTGGATGCCAGAAGGGTCTCCTGAAGTGCTGAGAGTCAAAAATGCCCAGGAGATCCTGTGTGACAGTGTCTACCGGACCCCCGTGGTGAACCTGAAGTACACAAGCATTGTGGATACACCTGAAGTTGTCCTTGCCAAGTCCAATGCTGAAAATATTAGTATTGTGAGTCACTATTGTTTTTCTGTGCATTGAAATTAAATTCAAGCTACAAATGATGATAAACAAAAAATATGAAATAATAAGTTACCTTGGCCATCTGTTTTTAGGAAAAATATTGATAAATGTAAGCAGCATAATAGCATTGTTTTGGTTTGGGCTATTTTTAAGACCTAAAATATTAATAAAGAATAATAATATAATTTTCTTACCAAGTTTGAGTAACTTACATGTAAAGATTCTAGAAAAAAAATCTTTATCTTAATATGAAAAGATTCTGGATCAGAACCAAAAAAATAGTTACAAGTTATTCACTGAAACTAGCAAAAAAAACTGTCAAACGATATCTGTTTATCTATCTATTTGTCTGTCTGTCTGTCTATCTATCTATCTATCTATTTATTTATTTTTGTTCCTTCCATAGCCAAAATACAGAGAAGTTTGGGACAAAGATAAAACTTCCATCCATATAATGCCAGACACACCTGAAATTAACCTCGCTCGAGCAAACGCTCTTAATGTGAGCAATGTAAGTATCACACTCAGTGACCCAGCTGGCACATCTGCAGGACCAGGGAAGTGCCCGTGTAGACAAGGAGGGAGAGAACCCCTCGCTGTGAGCACTTGGCCAACAATGAGGGGCAGAGCAGATCCCTGGCCCCGAGGCCTAGGAACCAAGCCAGTTAGTTACAAGTGAGCCAGTAGCCAGAGGACAAAAGGGAGAGAAAATAAGAACAAGGGAGAGGAAAGAGTAAAGAAATACACAGACTAGAAAAGGGAAGTAATGACAGACGCAAACTCAAAATAGTAATTACATTTACATGATTGATAATTAATACTAGTTAATTAATAATATAATCATGTTATGTATGATGTGATTATATGCTATAATAAATATAATTATATATCCAAAAATAAAAATATATGGGTTAATTGCAAAACCCGGATTGTGGGAGATTTCTTAGGAAAATAGAAATTACCAAAATGGACTCTGTAAAAATACAGAAAACACACGGCAACAAAAAGAGATTTATTAAATGCTTTGTCGTCTAGTGCCAAGGTCTTCCTGATCATCTCACAGGATTCCTTCAGAATGATAGGCAGTTGGCTACTGGGGAGCCTAATACAAGAAGGGAAGCCGTCACAGGCTCCAAAACTTGTTTCAGATAGTTTCTCAAATCAAACCGCTGAGCAATAATAACAGGAAAAATTGTAAAAATGTTCACAAAGCAAATTCAGCAGTATATTCAAATGATAGGATGTGAACAAGGGTCCAGGCACAACAGGGTTTCCATGCCAGAAACCTAAAGATAAAGTAACATGAGGAAAACATATGTGCACTTTATTATATCTTAGAAGATGCGAAAAGATACATTATTCATTCTTGTTCTTTAATAAAATTTTAATAAAAAGGAATAAGCAAAGATAATTAGGATATAACATTAAAAGTCCATCTCAAAGCAAAGGCCAGCTCATCTTCAGCAGGCCTCTGACTCAGGACTGAAATGGGACTGTCCACTCACAGCACGTAGTTGACATTTCACTGGCTTAGCTAGTAAGCCTCTCGTCGATAACATGTGAGGAAGAACAAAAGATGAAACCTGGAAGGAAAGAGGCAGAATTATTCTCTGCGGAAGCTGTGCTAACCATAAAAGAGAGCCAAAGAGCCCACTACCAAGTGAGCAAGAGTCAGTCACGTGACTAGCTACACATTTCAAAAGAGGGGTATGATAAATGCCATCAGATCCCAGATATCACCTGTGGGTAGAATAAGTATGACCATAAAAAAGGGGGTGCATAATGCAAGCTTTCCAATTTGGAACCTCACATTTATTTTCAGAAAGAGAATAAATCTGTGGAAGGAGATGAGCCAGTTGAGCAAAGATTCCTCACCAAGTGTTGAGCTCTGTCAGTCCTGATGCAGTGAGCTACATGGGGCTGAATTTTCTGAAACCTGGGGGACAGTGCAGCTGTAGGGCACTCATGGCTGTCTCGGGGGTTGGAAACCCAGTATCAATGTCATAGTGTAGATCACTCTTGGGGAATTTCTTCGGCACTGCCAAGATGCTTCTTCCATTCACTTCATAGTCATTTCTGGCTGAAGAGTTCTAGAATGACAGTCACATATGCTTGTTTTTGTATAATCAATTTCTCTTCTGAAAATACTAGAACCCTGTTATTAATACCATGATAGCAGTATCAGTACAGTATTCAAAGTTAGGCTAAAAGAAAAGGCATTAGCTTTGGAGAGGAATGAAAATAGTTCACACTGTAGAGAGAATCAAATACCTCCTTGGAATGCAAATCACAATGTACATTTTCTTTACATGGGATACTAGTATTATTATAACTGATAAAGTCAGCTATTCCCAGCTGCTTCCATCAGGTAGAAAGGATGGATTTTGCAGGGTAATGGTATGCGATTTTATGGTTAGCAAAGCAAATTCAGCTTAAAGGCATTCTAACTATATGGGTTAAATAGAGTGTTTTTTTTTTCTTTAGTTAGATAGGGAAGTTGAGACTTTTATAAATTTGGGAATTTGTCCATATTCTCAAAGTTATTAGATGAAGATATTAGATTTTGTGCCTGGGTTTGTTTGTTTCAGTTCATTGAAAAAAATGTATTTGATCACATAAGCAATAAAGAATAAAAACGTACCAGGAGGTGGTGGTGCACGCCTTTAATCCCAGCCCTCAGGAGGCAGAGGCAGGTGGATCTCTGTGAGTTCGAGGCCAGCCTGGTGTACAGAGAGAGAGTTCCTGGATAGCCAGGGACACACACAGAAGAAACCATGTATTGAAAAAACGAAAACAAACAAAGAGAATAAAAATGTTATATGACAATAAATAAGCAAAGCTAAAGACAAAAGTAAGATTAAAAGTAATATGGTGACTTGTTTACATGAAGTATGCTGTAGAACAATATATTTAAATATGAAACACACTTTTTTCTCTTTATAGAAAGCAAGTCAGTTGTTAAACTAGGCCCACCCAAAGTTAAATATATATATACATTCACACACAAATAAGCTTAAATGAAAATTCAACCAACACTTAACCAAGTATAAAATGCACCTAAGGACTCACTTTTTAGATATGCCAAAATTATGATATTATCAATAGTTACAACACTATCACAGAGTCCCTGGGCTGACTGGTGGGATTTTTAAATTATGCATTTAAATTACTGTTATTCCTGAGTCTTTCTACCATAGTCAATACAGAATGTAGCCATTAAAATATACGTGATACATATGTGTCTCAGGCACTTGCCAGCCAGGCGCCATCGTTTTTTGGCATATAACATTCTCTAGCAATGCAGAGAAGCACAAGATGACTCTGAACCATCCTTTGCTGTAATCTTTTCTGATAGTTCCGTCCATCTGACTTTAAAATAGAAAATAAAGACCTTGGAGGGGTGATAAATTACTACTTTATTTCACTTGTTTCTAACAACAAAAAGATAGTTTCCACATTCAGAAGATCTGATGTTCTTGAACAATATGCACTATCAGTCCTAGATGAGGGAAAAGGCTATCCTGGAAAGAAAAACTCAAAAACGTAAAACGTCTGTAATCGTAAAACTAGCACAAGTTGAGCTGAAGAGCCTTGCTAACAGTCTGTTAGCATCTACCTTGTCCCAGTGCTGTCTATGCGCTGACACCAGGAAAGGGACATTGAAACAGGCCCTGGACAACCTGGTGGAGGCTGTGATTCGAGTGAACAAGAAAGAAGCGCCATTGGCTCCAGGTTTTTGGCTCTAGAACAATGAGGTAGGTAAAAAATTATTTTTACCTCTTGTACCTTTTCTCCTCTTCAGAAACTCTACCGTGAGGGCTGGGATGAAGTCAAGATGAGCTGTGATGTCCGGCTGGATGCCATCCCTATCCAGGCTGCCAAGGCCTCCAGGGAGATTGCTAGTGATGTAAGTGGGCCTTTTGTGCCTTCAGGGTTTTTTTCCAGCAGATTCTCTGTGTGCCTCAGAGGGCCCACTGTGACCCATCTGCTCTGCTCTTTTATCTCCAGTACAAGTACAAGCTTGACCACGAGAAACAGAAGGGACACTACGTGGGCACCCTCACAGCCAGGGATGACAACAAGATCCGGTGGGCCCTCATAGCCGGCAAGATTCAGAATGAAAGGGAGTACAGGCTCCAGTGGGCCAAATGGAAGACCAAGTTCCAAAGCCCTGTGGACATGCTTTCCATCCTGCATTCTAAAAAATGCCAGACGCTGGTCAGCGACATTGATTATCGCAATTATCTACATGAGTGGACGTGCATGCCCGACCAGAACGATGTCATTCAGGCCAAGAAAGCCTATGAGCTGCAGAGCGACGTGAGTGGGCTGCCCTGTATCATTTCCCTGTGACGCCCGGAAAGTTCATGACTTTACACGCCTTTGTCACAATTACATGTCTTTACGTGGCCAAGAGTTTGATAGTAGTTAGGCCTTTCAGTATGGTATCAGAATCAGCAATGCCAGGAAGACTCCCAACTTCATGTGAAGAAATAAATTGCAGTGTAAATGAGTGTAGGTCTTGATGGAAGGTCAGGAAAAAACAACTTTGGGAAATCAGGTATGTGGCAGCACACATCTATAATCCCACCAGTTGGGTGTCAGAGGCAAGAGGATTGCTGCAAATTCAAGACCAGCATGTTCTAAATAGAGAGATCCAGGCCAGTACAAAGGCTATGTAGTTAGATCCTGCTGAGGGGAGGAAGAAGATGACAATGAATTACTACGGAAAATTATTGTCTGTAGCATTGATAGACGTTTTCAACTGACACAATTATTTAGAGATCTTGAATTAAGTCATCAAAATTTCAAATCAGGAGACTTTTTGCAAGTCTAAGATTTCCTGTTTCTCTTGAAAATTCTGAACATGCAGCTCTATAAAGGCATTGCCACTTGGCCACTATAACCTGCAGCTGAATTGAGGTTAATTCATATTAAATAGAAAAAGAATATCCTCCAGCTGCAACTACCCGGCCTGGCTGCTTTTACTACATCTCCTGCCTGGCTGCTTGAGGACATCTCCCCTTGCTTTTACACTGTTCACATTGTGTTTCCTCATCAGACCAATGGGCTCCAAGAATTAGACTTATTAAATTACTTCTGGCCTTCTTTTCACAGGCTGTTTACAAGGCTGACTTGGAATGGTTACGTGGAATTGGGTGGATGCCAAACGATTCTGTCTCTGTCAATCATGCCAAACATGCTGCAGATATCTTCAGTGAGGTACTCCAAGACTTTGCCCAGCCATGCTAAACATTTCCTTAGAAAATGAGCAAAAGACATGAGCCAAAATGCAATCACCTTAGGTCGGCATTTTAACTGGTTTTGATTGCTGAGATTTAAGCCAGACATTTTCCAAAATGAACTACTGCTAACATGCCTTGGGACCACATCCCTAACAGCATCCAACATACTCACTGATGCATGGGATAGCACAAGTAGAAGTTTTCTTTTGTGAACAATTTAAAAAAACTGGAAGAATTTTGTCCAATTGGAAAAATGGAATATTAAAAGTAATGATGAGACCTCGGGAGATGAACAACCTGCTACTTTAAAATCTGTGAGGCCCTGAATTAAAACCCCAATATTGAAAAATTGTAGGTAGTGTAATAAGACAAACTGGTTGTTTAAAAAACATAATGCTGACACCGGGCAGTGGTGGCGCACGCCTTTAATCCCAGCACTCGGGAGGCAGAGCCAGGCGGATCTCTGTGAGTTCGAGGCCAGCCTGGTCTACAAAGCGCAAAGCTACACAGAGAAACCCTGTCTCGAAAAAACAAAACAAAACAAAAAAAAACAAAAAAAAAAAAAAAAAAAACCATAATGCTAAATTTCCAAGAAAGTGCTGTTCACTGATGGTGCTTTATTCCTCTAACAGAGAAGGATCCTTAATTTAGTGTCTCTCAGCTCACACATCCAGGGACTATGGCTGACATGTTTCTCTTTTTCTCGTAGAAAAAATACCGCACAAAAATAGAAAGCCTAAACTTTACTCCCGTGGACGACAGAGTGGACTATGTGACAGCGAAACAAAGCACTGAGATCCGAGACGATGTAAGTGCACAGCTGCTGTAAAATCATACAGCCGTGCGAAGGCTGTCCCAGAACTTTCCTGCCTCCTGCCATCATTGAACTGAATTTCATTGCCAGAATTATTGATGCTAGCCATGCTTAGACAACAGAGAGATTTCTGAACATCATGTAATTCTCCCTAATGCCTCTCACTTTTAGATTAAATATCGGAAAGATTGGAATGCCATCAAATCGAAGTATACACTTACAGAAACCCCGCTGCTGCACACTGCCCAGGAGGCTGCCCGGATCCTGGACCAGGTACAGATTTTTTGCAGATGCCTAGTGCTTGGAGATGGACAAACCATAATGGGTCTGTAGGAGAGTTACATACATGACCTCATCTTCCTCCGATCGCTCATTTAACCCCTATTGTGGTTCTTTGTCTTTAGTACCTCTACAAGGAAGGCTGGGAGAAACAGAAGGCCACGGGTTACATACTGCCACCAGATGCTGTACCCTTTGTTCACGCCCATCATTCCAGTGATGTTCAGAGTGAGGTAATTATCCCAGTATGGCTGTACCCTGCAGAAACTGGACCTTGCCTGGAAGGGATGAGGGCTGTGTAATACAGATGCCAGCTTGAGGATGCTCCATCTCAGCTTGCTGGACCTGGCTGTGCTTGCTGAGGGCTGAAATATTCCCTCCCTTTTGAGTCTTTTTACTTGGGTTTTGGGCTTGGTTTTGGTTTGTTTCTTTTTTTTTTCCCTTATATCTTCTGACCTCTATAAAATCTGCAGGCTCCCAAATAAATAAATTGCCGCAATTAAAGAACAAGGATATGGGGTTTTTTTTCTATTTAAAATGGCTATCTCAGCCAGGTGTTTACTGCACAAGCCTGTATTACAGAACTTAAGAGGTGGAGGCAGGAGGATCAGGAGTTCAAGGCCAACTTCAACTCTGTATGAAGGCCAGCCTCCACTTGGTGAGCTAAGAAACTGGCAAAAACAACAACAATAGCAAGACTACACTAGCCATTTCTCCACATCTATTTATTTCAGTGGTATTTATTTATATTTCAGTGGGTTTTGTTATCCCAGAATAGAGGTGTCCAATAAAAAGCGAGGGGCCGAAGCTGTTGCTGTTCCTTCATCAGCCCTGCATTATGCTGTGTGCTTATCAAAGCTGATGGGTTCTGTATTCCACCTCTCTCCAGCTGAAATACAAAGCTGAGCACGTGAAGCAGAAAGGACACTATGTTGGTGTTCCCACCATGAGAGACGATCCCAAGCTGGTTTGGTTTGAGCATGCAGGCCAGATTCAGAATGACAGGCTCTACAAGGAGGACTACCACAAGTCCAAGGCCAAAATCAATATACCTGCTGACATGGTATCAGTTGTGGCCGCCAAGGAGGGGCAGAACCTCGTCAGTGATATTGATTACCGTCATTACCTACGCCAATGGACGTGCCATCCTGACCAGAATGATGTCATTCAAGCAAAAATTGCCTATGACCTTCAGAGTGACGTAAGTGACTGTCATTTCCTGTTATCTAGACAATACCACACACTGTGAGAATAATAGACTGCATTTCATCTTTGATGCTTTAGACCATAAGCTTTTAGTTTGTCCCTAGAAAGGAGTAATGCCAGAGACTGAGCTGAGATTTTAGCAATCATGATAACAGACGAAGACTGAGGAATGCCTCCTTCCTACTTCCCTAGACATCTTACTCCTCAAGAGACTTAAGTAGCTGCTTATAAGGGAGTCAAAGTTGAGAGGGAGGAGAGGAGAAAGTGGAAAGAAGAGGGAGAGGGAGAGGGGGGAAGAGGGAGAAGGAGAGGGAGAGAGAGAAAGAAGCTGCATGAACCTGGTATCCCTCAGGAAGATAATATGACACAAGCCACCTCACACTGAAGCCTGAGGTGAGAGCACTCTCCACACCCCCAGCCCTCTGTAGGGGAGGGACCAGAACATGCTTCGAGTCCTATCTCAGATGCAGAGGAGTAACTCAACATAGATCTTTTCATCATTAAGATGCAAAGAGAGGCTGCCTCATTGGTTGCTACAAAGTGACAGGTGCCCAACTTTAATCAGCCATTCTTCTTCATTTTGTCTGAAGAGGGCTGGCAAATCCAAGAGCTAGGGTTGGAGAGAAGATAGTGATGGGAACAGATAGCCTTGTCCAGATTGGAGGAGATGCCTCCCCATTCACTAAACTTTCATGAGCACAGACATGTACACTTTCCTTCATTTAGTCCAGGGTAGCTAGTGTGAGATACTCTGTCTATCTAAAACTGCAGTCTCTTCGTTAAACCTTTCCTTAGTGCAAAAACTTATTCTT
The DNA here is from genome assembly GCA_902168325.1 of Peromyscus nudipes. Taxonomy (NCBI): domain Eukaryota; kingdom Metazoa; phylum Chordata; class Mammalia; order Rodentia; family Cricetidae; genus Peromyscus; species Peromyscus nudipes. The sequence goes on from CABHPH010158617.1 coordinate 11,219, forward strand.
AACTCCAGTAGCACTCCAGTGATCTCACTCTCACAGCACTTCACCTGAAATTGATCCCTTTAAGGCATTGAACGCAGGGCCTTGTGCAGTCACAGGTTCAAGAAATATTACCAGGCAAAGCCATGGCTGAATGAATGAGACAATAGCTGCTAAAGAGAAATCCGTTGTAATCTTCTGAAAGATTGTCTGGAATCCTCTGTGGTTATCTTGTGTCACTTACAGCCCCTTCCATCTCTCCTCTCCCCTCAGAATGTCTACAAAGCTGACCTGGAATGGCTCCGAGGTATTGGCTGGATCCCGCTGGATTCTGTAGAACATGTGAGGGTTACAAAGAACCAGGAAATGGTGAATCAGGTATGAGGAGCCTATTGGATTTTTAACCTAATGCCTACTTTCCTTACCTGCCACATAGGTATGAGGTGCCCTGTGGGGACAGAGCTATCTTAATTTATTTCTATTCATTTCAGATAAAATATAAGAAAGATGCTCTTAACAACTATCCCAACTTTACAAGCGTGGTGGACCCTCCAGAGATTGTTTTAGCCAAGATTAACTCAGTCAATCAAAGTGATGTAAGTTCCTGTTGTATATGTTGAAGTGCTTGGACCGAGAAGCTAAGTGTTATTGGTTGCCTTACTTCTAGATAATTGATAATTAAAAATTGAGAGAGGGCTAAATTGTAAGATAATCTTTGGCATTGGTATATACTGCATCCACTTTTAGATATCTTGACCAGTTAGCTAAAAAAGAACTGAAATTCAATCAATTGGTTAGTTTTTACATATAAATGTAGGTTATTATATCTTCAGGTATGTATTAGGAAATTTTAAATATATGTTTAGACTAACCAAAGGTTTCTTTTTCCTCTTTTTAGGTGAAATATAAAGAAACATTTAATAAAGCAAAGGGCAAGTACATATTCTCTCCAGACACACCACACATCTCCCACTCGAAAGACATGGGGAAACTCTATAGTACTGTGAGTCCTATTTTATGTAATAACTTGTTTCCTAATTATGATCTTGTCTTGTCAGTATTCATATTCTTGACTAGCTTTGCAAACTGATGAACTTGGAGAGTGACCAGTTGTCTCTATTGCTTATAGTAACACAAATAAATAGGTAATAGTATAGCACATGCTGTCAGGCTCTGGAGACACAGCACAAAGGATGGAGCAGGTACCAAAAGAAGAAAAAAAAAACGGAGGAGAATACATTCCTCCTTAACAATCCTACACACAGAGTTCCAGCCAGCAAATGGAAGGCTTGTACTTCCTAATTTAATTCAACTAATTCAAAGAAGTAGGAGTCTCTCTCTCTCTCTCTCTCTCTCTCTCTCTCTCTCTCTCTCTCTCTCTCTCTGTGTGTGTGTGTGTGTGTGTGTGTGTGTGTGTGTGTGTGTACCAATATAGAACAATGTTTGGTGGGTCTTTCCTTATGTGCAAATTTCTCATCTTTTTTTTCAAGAAGTATAAACATAATCAACTGTTATAAAGGGCTTCCATTTGTAGATTTAATCAAATAACTTCTCAGTTCTAGGTTAGGCACTCTAATGACGACAAATAAAGGTTTCATCCTTGCCTTGAACATAAGTGTTCTACCCCAACTTTAGTGATTATTCGAATGCTATCTGAATATAGTTGAATGTAATTCTGTTAACACATATTTCTTTGTTCCAGATACTGTACAAGGGAGCATGGGAGGGAACCAAGGCCTACGGCTATACCCTGGATGAGCGGTACATTCCCATTGTCGGAGCCAAGCATGCCGACCTGGTGAACAGTGAGGTCAGTGGGACTATTTCTTCTCCTAGAGTTAGAGCCTTTACTGGGGAACAAGAAGCTGGTTAGAAAACTCCAGCAATTCTCAATGTCGAACCCACTTTTTCAGCTGAAATACAAGGAAACCTATGAGAAACAGAAGGGTCACTACCTGGCTGGAAAAGAAATCAGTGAGTTCCCCGGGGTGGTCCACTGCCTGGATTTCCAGCAGATGCGGAGTGCGGTAAGCCAGCGCTTGCTTCCCTGTAGTTGTGTACAACTTCAGTGGGTCTGCCCATTTATAGCCTTCCTGTGATTCAGGATTAGCTGGGGGAGAGAGTGGAAGGGGGTGGATCATCTTTCAGATTTCTTCACCCTCGCCTGTGGACCTTGGCTGTGGACATTGCTCTCCCCCACTTCTTTTAACCAAGCATACAATAAGGGCTTTGAATTGGCAAAAGGGAAAAACAAATTTCCTGTTGACATTGCATTTTAGAAAGACTCACCAAATTTTGAATGTTATTTTAAACATTATTCTATGTGTACTGATCTACATTGGAAATAAGACTAAAGAATAATTGGTCTGGATAATTTAAGTTTTAATCCCTTAATAATTTTTGTCTTTAAAACCATCCTTAGCTGAACTACAGAAGAGATTACGAGGACACAAAAGCAAATGTGCACATCCCCAACGACATGATGAACCATGTGCTGGCGAAACGGTGCCAGTACATCCTCAGCGACCTGGAGTACCGACACTATTTTCACCAGTGGACATCGCTTCCGGAGGAGCCCAATGTTATCCGCGCCCGCAATGCCCAGGAGATCTTAAGTGATGTATGATGGATGCCCTTTCTGTGCTTTGACCTAGCTTACAGACTTCACCTGTCCCTGCTTAACCTTCTATGGGGCAACATCTCCTGTTCATAGACCCAGAGACTTTCAACACTAAGTGGCATGGGGTAACCACTCTTCATGTAAGAATCCCCTTTGAGCTGTAGGGCTCCTGTGTTGAATATTAAATCTTTTCAGCACGAGACTCAGATTTAGGCATTGCTCCCCTCTGAGACATCTTTCCAGGAAGTAGCTTTCAGCTGGTTGAAGGTCAAGGAGGAGTAAGAAATCATCCAAGTGACCAATGGTAAATTCTGAATATCGACCACATTTCATGTTTCTTCTTCGTTGCAGAATGTATATAAAGATGACTTGAATTGGCTGAAAGGCATTGGCTGCTATGTTTGGGATACACCCCAGATCCTCCATGCCAAGAAGTCATATGACCTCCAGAGTCAGGTGAGCCAGTCTCCCTAGAAAGTCCAACCATCCCGATGTCATCATAGTCCACGGTAGCATCAGTAGGCTGCTGGCCAGGCTGTATCTAAGCTCTGATTGAGAGCTTGCTGTAAAGGTATATGATCTAGGGTAACTAATAATCTAAGGTAATAGGCCACAATAAAACCTCTTGTGGTGACCTGCTCTGGTATGAGTCTGTCATATGACTGAAGGCCGTGCACATTTATAACAGGAGGTTACAGAGAAAGGGGTTGTTGGATGGTGAACTACTCATAGGCATCTCCATCTTGGCCAGATTGATTAACTTGCACAATATAGGGAGTAAGGCGTGCTTTGACAGCAGGTGCATATGTTTTGAAGGGAAAACTCATTATCTGGGGCATGTCCCAGCATGTGGCTGAGCTGCGATTGGGCAGGTCTGATGGACTACAGTGGCACTGTAGGCTGCTACTGTGAGGGCTGGAAGATGGCATGGAGGAGGTCACAAAATGAGGGAAGACAACCTCACAGAGATCCAGACCTCTATCTCGGCCGAGGACCGCTGCTGCTCAGTTTGGCTGCTGCACCAAGTCTGTGAACCACAGAGTGGCGGCAGCCTGCTTCTTACATTGAAGTAGAAACCCAGAAATAGTGAGATGGCTCAGTCGCTACAGACAGCTGACTCTGTTCTTTACCATCTTGGGTGACTTTTTTTGTCTTTCTTCACAGCTACAATACACAGCAGCAAGTAAAGACAATCTCCAGAACTATAACCTGGTCACAGACACGCCCGTTTATGTGACTGCTCTTCAGAGTGGTATCAATGCCAGTGAGGTATGATGTCCTTGTCCCCTCTTGTAGGGCAAGCCCTTTCTTGTCTTTAGAGGTCTTCCAGCCACAGGGGTGCAGGAGTCATTCTGTTTTGTCTGCAGGTGAAATACAAAGAGAATTATCATCAGATTAAGGACAAGTATACCACGGTGCTAGAGACTGCGGATTATGACAGAACCAAGAACCTGAAGAGTCTGTACAGCAGTGTGAGTTGTCAGCTCCTCCTACTCAGACACTGTCCTTGCCCTTCAGAGACGGTTCTGAAAAAATAAGTGAGGATAAAACCTTTCTGTAAAGGTTTGCCCAGTTTTCCCTGGACTTCCAAGTTCCCACTTTACCTATAAATTCTCACTATACAATTATACCTCGAATTGAAAAGATGCCCTGGGGTTGACAACGCCCATCTGAGACACAGGAAAACAAGGTGTGGGAGCTAACCGGAACACAGTGCCTGTGTTCACCATATTTCATTGAACCTTTTTAGAACATATACAAGGAGGCCTGGGATAAGGTGAAAGCCACCAGCTATAACCTGCCAACCAGCACCTTGTCCCTGACACATGCCAAGAACCAGAAGCACCTGGCCAGCCACGTAAGTCAAGTGCAAGTATCACAGCTTCCCCTCCCCCTCTGCTCTCCACATACTGAGAATTTCTCCAGGCTTTTCCAGTGTTACCCAGAAGCATCTCACCACCCCCAGGGGTGTCTGGCAGACACTTCCAGTAGCTGGGCATCAGAGTCTATATTCACGGCCTCCTCTCAGGGGCCTGCAGTCCCTGGAGAGTTGCACAAACCAGCCAGAAGGACACAGATAGTCTTTCAGGCTCCCTGTGTACAGATAACATGGATAGAGAGCCTCTGCTTCAGCCAGAAGTGCAGAGAGAAAGCAGACCCAAAACACCATGAGCATGGGGAGTTTCCAGCCAGGCCTGGTGGCTCACTATACGTCCAGCCAGGGGGAGACTGCAGCAAGAAGACTGCTGTGAGTTCAAGGCCAGTCTAGCCTCCATAGTGGGTTTCAGTCTCGACTGGACCACAGAGTAATACCCTGCCTCAGAAAACAAAACCCCAAATAAACTGCTTTGATAGAATTAGGTGAGATTGGTACAAAGCCAAACTGGTGAGTGTGGTAACTGTAACTGGTTATCACACCATTACCAAAGAGGCAGATGTGGCCGAGGAACATGCCTCTCATTTGGATTTGTAAATACACTTTACAGAACCCAGTGGAGGCTCCTCTTTTTCTGTTGCAGAGACTTGGCAAAATATTGTTGGAATGAGGGGTTATGGACATAGGAAATTAAGGATCCCAACATTAGCTGAAAATAATTTTAAGGGGAAAAGAGGAGTTTTTTTGAATGCTAACTTTTCATAGTTGAGGGGTAGTCAGCTCAAAGAGACTGGAATATTCTGTTCTGGAAGATTCTGGTGGGAGTTCTGTTTGACTTCTAGTTGATGAAGCAGCTCCCCATTTCCTCTTTGAGAGTGGCTTTCTGGGTCCTGAGGGCATGGGTGTTGCTCCTGTGCACTGGGAGGTTGTCTCTTACCTTTGCCTCATTCCTAGCTTGGGAAGCTGCGGAGTGTTGATTGATAGATGGCACAAACTAAAAACTGAAGGCTGGCTGCGCTACCTTTTCAAATACTTGGAGAAACTGAAATTCAAGAAGTATCACTCTCAACCACAGGCCATTACACTTTTGTTTGTTTATTTTGTTTTCTGTTTTTCGAGACAGGGTTTCTCTGTGTAGCTTTGGAGCCTGTCCAGGAACTGGTGGCACTATTTTGGAAGTTGAGACTTAGCTGGAGGAAGTCTGTAGCCCAGGCTGGCCTTGAACTCACAGAGATCCGCCTGCCTCTGCCTCCCAAATGCTGGGATTAAAGGCATGTGCCAACCACCACCCAGCCCATTACACTTCTTAACAACAAAGATTCTAAGCATAGTCTGAACCTTTCCCACAGGAGAGCAAGAAAGATAAAGCCACATTATTTAACAATTGCCTACCACAAGCTGGGGGTGTGGCTCAGTGGTAGACTGTTTGCTTAGCATGTTCAAGGCCCTGGGTTTGATCCTCATCATTACAAACATTTTAACCAACTAAAGTTGGTTAAATCCTAAAAATAAGGTATAGTAGCAGCAGTGTTTGATGTGGGCACTTAAAAACAATACAGTTTTATAGCATTGTCCAGTATAAAAGTACTTTCAGAGATGGCCTGATTGTAGCCTCACAATGGTCCTGTGCTGGCTCTGCTGTCTTTGTGTGGGTACAGAAGTGAGCACTGGGAAGTGGTCCAGCCCCCAGCCCCCCCTACATTATCTGAATCTCGGAGGCAGGACCCTTCCATTGTCTCATGCTTTTCTTTTCAAACAGTAAGTCTTTACTCTTCATGTTTTAGCTTTTCTGCTTGTTCTCTGTAGATCAAATACCGAGAAGAATATGAAAAATTCAAAGCTCTTTACACATTACCAAAAAGTGTTGAAGATGATCCAAACACAGCACGGTGTCTCCGAGTGGGCAAGCTTAACATTGATGTGAGTACCCGCGAAGGCTTTTATGGAAACAGAAGCTGAATCAAATGGTCATGTGTTATCAATCAGAGTGCTTTCTATGGAACCTGGCTTGTGGCACTGGTTGTACGTATAGTCAAGAGCTACATATTATCTCAGCCCATGCTTTAGAAGACGAGTCTGGAGGTTGGAGAGATAAGATGGTTCCGAGATAAGAATACTTGCTGCTCTTAGTGAGGACCCAAGTTGAGTTCTCAGATCCCATGTCAGGCAACTCACAACTTCCTGGAACTCTAGCTCCAGGGGTCCCACATGTATGTGACAAACGCTCACTCATACACTCACACAGACACATACATACAAATAAAAATAGATCTTTTAAAAATATCCTGGTATTAATCTACACAAAATGCAAGAAAACCCCAGCCTCCACCCCACCCCCATTTCTTGCTCTGAACTCGAAAAGACATTCCATGATGTTGCCGCAGTCTTCCTGGTGACTGGGTTGCAACTTGACTTTCACAGCGCCTGTACAGATCAGTGTACGAAAAGAACAAGATGAAAATCCACATTGTGCCCGACATGGTGGAGATGGTGACTGCCAAGGATTCGCAGAAGAAAGTCAGCGAGATCGACTACCGCCTGCACCTCCATGAATGGATTTGCCACCCTGACTTACAAGTCAACAGTCATGTCAGAAAAGTGACAGACCAGATCAGCGATGTAAGCCCATTGCTTAGAAGGATCCCATAGTTGCCCCACCATCCTCACCCTCCCACCCTGATGAGAAGCAGGCCCACCTGTGTATCCGCATTGGCCTTTGTCCCTCTTGCTTTCCTACCCATGAGTCTGAGGGGTTTGGTAGCGATCCCTGGAAGCAGGACTGAGCAGCTCTCTCTGGCCTCTCAGCCTCGATGCCCAATAGCTTTGGCTTTTCATTCCCTCCTCAGTTTCAGCTGGGTCTAGGGTACACCTATTCTTTGTTAGTCAAGGAATGGTCGGATATTTTTTTTCTGATCCTGTGCATCTACTGAAACCCCCTAGATTGTGTACAAGGATGACCTCACCTGGCTGAAGGGCATTGGTTGCTACGTCTGGGACACTCCTGAAATTCTCCATGCAAAACACGCTTATGATCTACGCAATGACGTGAGTGTCTTTGGTTTGTTGGTATATGCACACCTCTACACAATCTAGAGTCAAGGAAACAATGTTTCAGATGAGAACAGTGCCATGGCCCAGTTGTGAATTAAGTCTTGTTGAAGATGGCTGAGCTGGAGAAAGAGGCTAAAAACAGAGTAGTTGTTTCTTAGCAACACATTTAGCATTTCTATCAAACAACCTGATGCAGCTCTGCCATGCTCCTCTGTGGAGAAATAACTCCAAGCTCTCCTCTCCATCTTTTAAACTATTTTGAATATATTAATGAGCATATAATTTTTATTATAGGAAAAACTCATCTGTTAGGATAATCAATTGGATTTATTTATAAGGTACAGGGAAATTTGCCACATACAGTGATATGACAGTGAGGATTTCAGCCAGAGCTTTCTGAGGAAAGCAGCCATCACACCTTCTAGATAACTCTAAAGGCCCCTATGATTGTAAACACTGGTAGTGTGGGTTGTTATAAAATTCAAATCCATTCTCTGCATATTGATGGGTGTGACTCTCAAGCCCTCTGTAAAATCTTGCACTATCTGATGCAGTAGATGTTCCAGCATAGGCTTGCTCGATTCTTCTTGACAGATCAAGTATAAAGCTCACGTGCAGAAGACCAGGAATGACTACAAGCTGGTGACTGACACACCGGTCTACGTCCAGGCTGTCAAGAGTGGGAAGCAGCTCAGTGATGTAAGCCCTCCCTGGGGAAGTGCTTCTGGGTAGCAATGAAGATGGGCACAGCTCAACCGAAGACTGGGCAGCACCAGCCTTTCCTAACTAGGGACTAGACTTGGTGTCTTAGAAAGTGCTTGCAAAGCCCGCTTGCCCTAACATCCGAAGTGTCAGTAGTTTGCATGGGTAAAGCTTGTGAAATGTGTTGTTGCTAGAGCATCCAATGGTGCTTTTCATGCTATACTATGTGTCGTGAGAGGCATTTATGTCTCCCTGTCTAGGCCTTCAAGTATTAGAGCCCACTGGTAGAACTAGAAGGAAGTGAGCTGTGATGTTAAGGATGTGGGTTGGAGTTCGCTTCTGTCACAGAATCCAAGCCTGGGAACAGCATATAACTCCACCGAGGCTTAGCAGCTTCGTGTGTAAAATGAATTGTGTACACATTCCCTGCAGTATGCAGTCATGCCTGAGAGTAGGCAGAGAGCCACCAAGCTGTCCTTGATCAATTAAATGCACAGGTAACAAGTATATATTAGGTCCCACCAGGGAGGAAGAAGGTTCATACCTGTTATCCTGTACTTTGGAGGAGAAATGTCCACCCCTGTCTCTGACACCTGAGAGGTGCCATCCATCCACTTTTCAGGGATATCTGTAGCCTTGGTCCCGATTCTACTGTATAAAAAGACACAGTGACATAGTAGAGTGCATTCGTTCCTTTTCTTTCCCTGTGACAGATCCCTCACAGAAACAATGGGAAGAACTATTGAATTTGTCTTTCAGTCTTAGAGAGTTCATTCCGCAGTTTCTTGGCCCTGTATACTTACTTGGGCAGATACCATAGTGATAGGAGCATGTGGTGAAGGCAAGTTCTGTGCCTTGTGGTAGACAGGAAGGAGAGAAAGGGGTGGGGAAGCAGGCCTATGACAAGACTCAGCCCCCACTGACCGACTTCCTCCAGGTAAGTCTCAACTTCCAAAATAGTGCCACCAGATCGGGTCCAAGTAGTGATGGTGGGGGTGGGGCCTCGTATCTTTAACACTGAACAAAGGAAGCCAGCTTCGCCCTTCTCAGGGTCTTTAAATAGATAATGGATTTCCATTTGCTCTGTTTCTTTCGAACAATGTTCCCACAGTCTGAACCAACTCACCTTACCTCTCTACACCCAGGCTGTCTACCACTATGACTATGTGCACAGCGTCAGAGGCAAAGTGGCCCCAACTACAAAAACCGTGGATCTGGACCGGGCCCTCCATGCATACAAGCTTCAGAGTGAGGTGGGTGTTGGGAAAGGTAATATTGGTGGAAACCCAGGCCACAGAGCCCCCTAGAGGCATGTTGGCTTATGTATGTATCCTCGTTGACTGATCATGTAAAGTATATAGACACTGTTCCACTCAGTGAGTTGGAAACGCCTTCCCATTCCACAAAACTCAATCAAGATCATCCCTCCTGCATAGTTCCAGGGGCCAACCCAATGCAATCCCTCACAGATATGCCTGGAGGCATGTCTTCTAGGAGGTCCTGTAGAGGTGACAGTACCAACCCCTACAAGTCCTGACTAGATTCATGACACTTACAACTGAAGTTCTTGAAATCAATTCAGAGAAAAGAAATAGATCAACTCTCTGACCAAAAATCTCACAAACTGCATGTGATATGTTTAACTAGATGTTGTTTGATGCTAGAAGACATTTTACTTGCTCTTTTTCATTTGGGCAGAATTTGTACAAGAAAGGCCTGCGCTACCTGCCCACTGGGTACAGGCTGCCAGTTGATACCCCTCACTTCAATCACACCAAGGATACCCGCTACATGAGCAGCTATGTGAGTATTCTTCATTCTGCCGGGGTCTGAAACCCTGTGAATGTGAAGAAACTAATATTAGTAATCTATTCTCATGCTCAAATTATGCCCAGAATGTTCAACATGATGATGGAAAGGGCAGGGGCAGACAGATGTGCATTGGGGATAGGAGGGCACTGGTGCCCCTACAGTTCGGTAGTGCCTGCCAAGGACAGTGGGTTACAACAGGATCTCATGGGCACCTTGGCTCGGTGTTCAGTGCTGTCAAGATGCCTCTGTTCCAACTGGCCCTAGACTAGAAGCATCCCAAGCTCTCCCCACGTCCTTTACTGTAAATGCAGCTTCAATATGCACTGTGTGCCATGGATGTAAACATAGGAGATGTCACTGTGTGTCCCTTTGAGATGACTTTTTTTTAATTTATTTATTTTTATTTTATGTGCATTGGTGTTTGGCCATGGGTGTTGGGTCCCCGGGAACTGGACAGTTGTGAACTGCCATGTGGGTGCTGGAAATTGAACCCAGGTCCTCTGGAAGAGCAATCAGTGCTCTTAACCACTGAGCCATCTGTCCAGCCCCAAGACTTCTTACCAAGCTAGTAACCCTGACACTTAACCTTGTTTTTTAACTCTGTGCTAATTCATGGGCAATCAGGGGCTATCTAGACTCCGCTACTTGTAACTTGCCACAGGTTAGCTCTGGCACTTCCCTTTCCTGGGTTTTGTAAGTGCCAGTGTAGGACCTGAGACATGTACTCCAGGGGCAATTCTTAGAGAAGTTGTACCATGAGCCAGCCATTGGCTGGAGACCAAGACTCATCTCTCTCTCTCTCTCATTGATGCTCATCTTCAGAGTCCTGAATTCAACTGTGGTGATGACACAGTGCCAACATGGCCCAATAATCCACTTCCAAAGCAGACATTAACAGATTTAAGAATCAAACCTGATATTTTTATAGATCAAGCTATAGGTCATTCATCAATATCAATATTAAAATTATCATCTTGGTCTGTTTTATATTTCCCAATTTTTAAGCCTCTTTGAGACTAAAATAATAAATTTTTCTTGCATTTTGCCTCACTTCCTACAAATAGATTTCACCTGGTAAAGGGAATTTTTTAACCTTTCCAGACATGTCTTTATCATTCAGCTAATAACTTTCTAAGCTTAAGACAATATTAAAATTGTGTCATTGAGGCCAGTGAGATAGCTCAGAGGGTAAAAAGTATGCCATGCAAACCTGACACCAGATTTGACCCCCAAAGCCCATGGTGGAAGGAGGGAACAGATTCCGGAAAGTGCCCCTCTGACCTCCACATGCATGCCATACACATGTACCTGTACCCACAGGCACACATCATGCACATACACACACAGAAATGATAAAGAAATAACATCTACTTTATGTCACTTTAATTTAAATTATGACTAGTTCTTACTCTTGATGCTTAGAGAATGAATTTCAAATCAAGGCACAATCTCTTTTCTACTTGAGAAACACAGTACAATTCTTTGTGTAGCCATCACTGATCTCAGTCTGATCTTGTTTTCTCAGTTCAAATACAAAGAAGCCTATGAACACATCAAAGCAAATGGGTACACACTTGGACCCAAGGATGTCCCGTTTGTCCATGTCCGGAGAGTCAACAACGTTACTAGTGAGGTACCGTGGACACTCATTCTCTGGGGAAAATACTGAATTCAAAATCATGCCTTTATTTGAAATGCACTAAGAATTTCGTGTGTTTCATCTGTAAGCTTACAGACTAGAAGACAGTATGAAGACTCTATTTTGATTCTTGTGTCCCTCGTCATAGAGACTTGGTTCCATAGACTATAATGAAATCTTTTTTTTAAAGAAATAATTTATTTTGATATTTGTGTTCCTTGTCATACAGACTTGGTTCCATAGACTATGATGAATTTTTTTTCTAGAGAAATAATTTGTTTTGATATTTGTGCTAAATCTTCCGTTAGATTATATTTTTGTCTGACTTACAACCCTGACTGATTTCTGTCAGCTGTATTTGTACATCTGCCCTACCAAGCAACCATTTCGTGGAATGTCGACCGCTTTGCACTTAGAATTCTTCACCAAAATGAAATAAGCATTTTCTCTTATTCTAACCTTAAATCATTTTATAGTCCCAGAATTTCCTCTCTTGGTTCTTTGTGTAAAGTATTCAGTTGTTTGTTAGTCAGTAGATGCCCTTGTGTTCCTGCCCTAAACACCTAGAATGGTTTCTCCTTTGCTGCAGAGACTGTATCGAGAATTGTACCATAAACTAAAAGACAAGATACACACTACTCCAGACACACCCGAAATCCGCCAAGTCAAGAAGACACAAGAGGCTGTCAGTGAGGTGAGAATGACGGGAGCAGACAGGCCATCACCCAGGGAGAATGCTGAGGAGCAGACAG
>CABHPH010158617.1:23656-39020 GCA_902168325.1 Peromyscus nudipes
AGGCCATCACCCAGGGAGAATGCTGGGGAGCAGACAGGCCATCACCCGGGGAGAAATGCTGGTGATTTGCTCTCTAATGTGATATTCTGTTATTTCTTTTCTTCCTTTAGTTGATCTACAAATCAGACTTCTTCAAGATGCAGGGCCACATGATCTCGCTGCCATACACACCCCAAGTGTTGCACTGTCGCTACGTTGGAGACATCACCAGTGACGTAAGCATCTTGGAGGCTCTTTCTAAAGTCCTACCAAGAAGTAGCCTTGCTTTCAGCATTTAAGGCACTCAGAGGGCTTTGAAAAGCCTTTTCCGTTACTTATTTCTTAACTGAATGTACAGTTTGGAGGTAAAATTGTGAGGGAGCTCCTACAGTTCTCCAGCCACAGGAAAAGTCATGAGAAAACCAGTAGAGGAACAGGGATGCCACCATGCTTGCTCACTCAGTGATCACCGTTCTACATCAACATAAGATCTTCACCGATTCCTACCGTTCAAGTGCCCTGCATCCCAGGTCATATTAGGTTTCTATCTCCTCCTGGTCCTGGTGGTACTCCCTCTTAGCATCTTCCTACTGCCATTTAAAAAAAGAAGAAGAACTCTTTGGATATCTCCTTTCCCTGGTGGGCCAACCCCTTGAATGTGTGAGTTTTTCCCTTGACAGGATAACACAATGCCCTCCCCTCAGCTCAGGGTTAGAGACTTAACTATGGTTTGAATACAGGCAGAGTAAGATCATAAGGTATACAATTTGAGTCAAGATGAAAACTGCGGTGCTCCCCCTTATTTGTGGAGGATACCTTCCATAGACCACCACCCCCCACCCCCCCCTCACAGTGGATGCATCAGACCATGGATAGTACCAAACCATGACTATAATGTCATTAATACATACTCTGGATAAAGTTAAGCTTAGCAACTAATAATACAGTAGAATTATCATAACAATATATGCTAAGATAAACGATATTTAAAATGTAAAAACTGCTTTTTTCTGGAATATTCCATTTCATATTTTTTCATTACAGAAAACAGAAACCACAGAAAGCAAAACTGTGACAAGGAGAGCTACTATGTACCAATAAAGAAGTGTGGCTGTCCTGTGTTTCTATCCTGTATTTACATTGACTCACAACCAGCTGTCTATGTTTGCCCCTCAGATTAAATACAAAGAGGACTTGCAGATCTTGAAGGGACTTGGCTGCTTCCTGTATGACACTCCTGACATGGTCCGCTCCCGGCACCTAAGGAAACTCTGGGTGAGGACACACCTTCACAGGACACAGCTTCCCCACACAACTATCATGCATCCCATTGCTAGTTTCCAGTGGAGGGAAGAGCAGACAGAATCTTAGCCTACATCTACTTTTAAGAGAAGTTTGTCATCAATCCACTTAAGTAGGTTATGATTTACTTATGGTGATCCATGCCTATTATAAAGGTAATGAACTTAGTTATTTGATAGTTGTTTTTGTTCTTGCCTAGGAAGACCAAGGTGGGGGACACAGGGTGGACATAATTGAGATTCTTAGTATCCCAGGACACATTCACAGCCTGCTCAGTTTGCATATACCAGCCATTTGGAAGACATGACATGCAGTCCCTTAAATAACTAATCAATTTGTGTTTCTGGTTTTCTTCTTCTAAGTCGAATTACCTGTACACTGATAACGCCAGGAAGATGCGGGACAAGTACAAGGTGGTGCTTGACACTCCAGAATACAGAAAAGTACAGGAGCTGAAGACACATCTGAGTGAGGTAAGGATGCATCACCTGTCACTACATGAGAGGCAAACAGACCAGCTGGACTGAGCTACTCAGAAGAGTCTTAGTTCCTGTCTATGATGATCGATATTCAATGATGACAGGAAAAGATGTCCCTTCTGCCCGTGACTGCAGAGTAGCCCAATGTCTCTGTAAATCAGTTGACCTCCCGTTAGCTCAATTTATTTATTTATTTTTCTCTTTTTGTAGAAAGGACATTAATATTTGCCCTTCTACAACTAAGGCAAAGGAGAGAGTTGACATGATTTCATAGTGTAGACGGTCTTTGTCCTTAACAATTGTCTGCAAACTGAAGTTAACTCAAGTTTTTCTGTCTTGCGTGTGGGACCAAGACTAGAGCAGCAGGATAATTGACTCTTGGAAGGCTTGATAACATCTGCTGTGTTGATGCAGTGGGGATGAGGGAAGCAAGGTTCTGGAGACAAATAATCCTAAACCATCAGTTTAGAGCAGTGGTTCTTAACTTAGGGGTCGAATGACCCTTTCACAAGGGTCACCTAAGACCATTGGAAAACACAGATATTTACATTACAATTCATAAGAGTAGCAAATTACAGTTATGAGGCAGCAATGAAAATAATTTTATGGTTGGGGGTCACCACAACATGAGGAACTGTATCAAAGGGTTGAAGCATTTGGAAGGTTGAGAACCGCTGGTTTAGAAGGAAGAAATTTAGCCTGGTGCAGTAGTAGTAGTAGGCCGCCTGCCTTACCCATGAGTAAGCAGTCAGGGCAGCTACAGAGCACTGGCCATGCCAGCAAAGCAGACGTGACAGTGATGACTTGTTTTGCATCTAGCTGGTGTACAGAGCTGCAGGCAAGAAGCAGAAATCCATCTTCACGTCAGTTCCTGATACTCCTGACCTCCTAAGAGCCAAGCGAGGACAGAAGCTTCAGAGTCAGGTACTGCCTGCTGTTAATGAAAGTTGATTAGCCTGCCGTGCGGCAGTGATGTCTACTTGACCTTTGACCTTCCTGGGCTGGTAGCTGACACAGTTGGCTGTCTTTGCTGCAGCCTGTGTTCACTAACATTGCAGTTTTCTTCAAGACCATCATAATTACACTCACGTATTCACAGGCAAAGGATGTCATGTCGTCTTTGCTAAGGGCTGTCTAATTTTGTCCTCGATGAGTAGTCATGGGCTCTAAGTAGTAAAAAGTGATTGTTTGATCAGTTGGAGAATGTGTCTGTTATCCACAAACAAATGAAACTCTATGTCACACATGCAGGCAAAGCTAGGCAGAAAGCATGCTGAAGGATCGATCTTTCAGAACAAATGTCACATACAGAGAAACAAACACATACCCCAACAACAACCTCAAGCAACCAAACGCACATAAATAAAGACTCAAAATTAAGAGGACAGATGAAGCTTCATCTCTGACCCTTCCCTGCTTTCTTATTACCCAGTATCTCTATGTTGAGCTTGCCACTAAAGAGAGACCCCATCACCATGCTGGAAACCAGACCACGGCTTTGCAACACGCTAAAGATGTGAAGGACATGGTCAGCGAGGTAAGATGGGGATTCCACACCAACGTACCCGTTTGCTAAGAAATACTTCCAAAGCCTTCACCTGCTACTTCTGATGGGAATTTTATCACTACAAAGTGTTCTCAGCATCACTCAAACACAGAAGCTGTACTCTAAGAATGAGATATGCTGTGCCTTTCCCTCAGATCTGTGATTTGGGTGTAAACTGGGGAGGGTTAAAACACAAACTTGGACTGGTCCCATAGCTCTTCAGGTAAAGCACTTGCAGTACAAACAGCCTGAGTTCAATGTCCAGAACCCACATGAAACTGGATAGAGAGCCAACTCCTCAAACCTCCATGCATGTCACACACACACACACACACACACACACACACACACACACACACACACCAGTAATTATAATAAAATTGGAACTTATTTGTCTTTCTCTTCTATTTTTATACCTTAGAAAAAGTACAAGATTCAGTATGAGAAGATGAAGGACAAGTATACACCAGTTGCAGATACGCCAATCCTCATCAGAGCCAAGAGGGCTTACTGGAACGCCAGCGATGTGAGCATCCCTTCTCTCCCTCTCCTGCTGTGACAGGGACAGCTGTGGTTATCTAAGCAACACAAACTGTCCTGTCACAGCCATAGCTCAAAGCCATTGCCCACAGCATGGATCAGGAAAGAACACACACTCACACGGTACCAATTCAGCCAAGTAGCTAAGAACTATGTTGAGTGCTGCAAGCTATTCATTATCTCCTGGATAACAATATGACCCTTCTTTGCAGTTCTTGGGTGGCATCCTAGAGATACTTGGTAACTGATTTACTTAGACATAAAATCATGGTCTTGGATGCAGACAAACATATATTCAACTCAGTTGCCTGCTCTTCAATTCTATATAATTTGTCTAATTTTTCTTATATGTGAAATGGGATGAGAAATGTGGTAATGAAGTAAGACTACACAAGAAAATGTGAATAATGTCTCTATTACACTACTTGTCAAAGCTTAGAAAGTGTTCTCTTCTGTCTCTTACTTACCTAATATAGTGTATGAGTGCCAGGACATGTGAACACAGAAGCTAGAATCAGAGAATGACTTTCATTGTCCACATCACCTGTTCAGGGACAAGCCTGCCTTTAACTGGTAACAAGTATACCTTGTCCACTTGAGGAAAGTTGCCAGCTCCTCCTGGCTTTGTGTCTTAGAGCTCAACTGCAGATTGCTATATCTAACACCCCTTAGTGGGTTGGACAACTTAAGACTTACACTCAGCCAAAAGCCCCAGCTAGCACCACGTGTCCACAGTATAACTCTAGAGTTCATGGCAACATAAGGGAATTAGTAGCAAAGAGACAATTCTAGTTAGCACTTATGTTGTCTAGTTGATCTTTTAATAAAAATCCCAGAGACAGATATCAGGGTGAAAGCTGAAAGATCAGAGAAGCAAAACACTCAGCCACTGGTTCTTACCTCTATGAAATCCTCAGCCTATAAAGAGTGAGTTCCTGTTTCCTTACGCCTTATATACCTTTCTTTGCCCTGCCATATTACTTCCTGGGATTAAAGGTGTGTGTGCTTCCCAAGCAAAGGCATGAGATCTCAAGTACTGGGATTAAAGGTGTGTGCCACCACTGCCTGGCCTCTATGTTTAATCTAGTGGCTGGCTCTGTTCTCTGATCCTCAGGCAAGTTTATTAGGGTACACAATATATCACCACACACCTAAAACACAAGATGAGAAAACCATAGATTCTCCTCAAAATCTATCCTTTAGGACCATTTCAGCCTTTGTGTGACATCCCCTGTCTTTATCATTCAAGGTTACTGCTGAATTTTCCCCATTTTTTTGTTTTGTTTTTTGTTTTGTTTTGTTTGGGATTTTTTGTTTTGTTTTGGTTTGGTTTGGTTTTTGGTTTTTGGTTTTCTGGTTTTTTGAGACAGAGTTTCTCTGTGTAGCTTTGACACCTTTCCTGGAACTCACTCTGTAGCCCAGGCTGGCCTCGAACTCACAGAGATCTGCCTGCCTCTGCCTCCCGAGTGCTGGGATTAAAGGCGTGTGCCACCACCACCTGGCCCCCATTTTGTTTTGTTTTGTTTTGTTTTGTTTTGTTTTGTTTTGTTTTGTTGAGATAGGCTTTTACTTTGTAACTGAGGGTGGCCTACCATTCACTGTGTAGCCCAGGTTGGCCTCAAACTCCCAACAGTCCCTCCAGAATACTGGGAGTATCTGTTGGAGCCACTCTGACCAATACTGCTCAATATTAATTTGTGTCAAATTTAATTTTCTTTGAATGGGGGTGGCCACACACACAGTCCCAGGATCTGACTATTCCCCAGAGCTTCCCCTATGCCAATTTTCAAATTCTTTACCTTTAAAACAGCACCAATTCCTTAATCTTTAAAATCATCCAGTACAACAAGGGTATTATCTGGTGTTAATTTTTAATGTATCAGCCATGGCTGACCCCACAAGTAATTTTCTAACATCACCCATGTAAAGTACAAAGTATTTCAGAAAAGACGTCTTTCACTGCGTGCTTGGTCCATTATCCAAAAAGAGAATACCTGCCCAGGGTTGAAAGCAGACAGAGAAGCATGTGTCTTACGTCGATGTAATGAGTAGAGTGATCGTGCCACAAAGACAACAGTCATAATTAAATGATATTCCAAGATTGCTTAGTGCAAAAGTCATTTTTAACGGCAGGAGGTGGGAACCGAATCTCTCTCCCACCCATGTACATTGGTATGTCTTAGCAAGGCTGTGGTCTTTGTTGTTTCGTCTTTCCCCCAAAATAGAATTCTTTAACACTTACATACATTTCTTTCTTATGTGAAGTAGTATTAGATTTAAAGAAAAACGGCAAAGACCATACATACAGAGAATTCTGACATGGCCCACATGGTTTCCCTATCACTGAAACGACTACTGTCAGACATTTGCCGCAACCGATGAACCATGATCCGTTCATTATTATTTTATCAATCCATATATTTTTTGGATTATGAAGTTTTCCTTTCTGTCTTTTTCTCTTCCAACATCTGGAATGACCTTTCAAACTTTTTCCTAAATTGATTCATGGGGAAAATCTAAAAGAGAAACTCAAGAGAGTTAGAGCTTAACAGAACTGAATTCAATTTGAATTCAATCTTCATGATCGGTGTTGTATTCTCTCTTAACAGCTTCGCTACAAAGAGACATTTCAAAAGACTAAAGGGAAATATCACACTGTGAAGGACGCCCTGGACATTGTGTATCATCGCAAAGTCACAGACGACATCAGTAAAGTATGTCCTTGGATAGGACTCCTTCAAATGAGCTCTGTAACCTACCACCAATTTTTTTTCTAAAAGCAGTCTCCCTTTTCAGAAAACTCCAGAGAGATGTGCTTTACATTAACTTTGAGTCGACTTTATAGCTGCCTTTACATTTTACAACAGGTGAAATACAAGGAGAACTACATGAGCCAGCTGGGAATCTGGAGCTCCATTCCTGATCGGCCTGAACACTTCCACCACCGGGCAGTCACTGATGCCGTCAGTGACGTGAGTATCACCTTCACTTTTCACATAGAAACTCATGTTCCCACGTGAGCTGTGAGGTCAATCATTGGATAGCATAAAAACTGGTGAAACACTAGTCTAGATTACAATCCCATTTTTTTCAGGGGTGGGGAATAGGTATCACATGCCACGGTGCATGAGATATGGTGACTGTGTTGTGGTCAAAGAACAGCTTGTGGGACTTGGTTCTCTCACTCTACCATCAGGCTTCTGAAGATCAAACTCAGTGGCATGTACCTTTACCTACTGAGCCATCTACCCATTTCCATAGATTTCAGATCTTGTGTATGGTTATTCAAGTCATAAAACTCAATTACTAAGTGAGTAAGTCTGAGCTTGGAAGAGGAAAAAGTATATTCAAATTTGTCACCCTCCGTTTTCCTCTATGACTCCAAGCAATAGAGTTCACGCCTATCTGGGATCCTTTGAAGAGGTTGTGAGAGAAAGCAGTGCCCATTTAGAGAGAGGTTTCACCTGTCTGTGTGAAAGTGTAGCTGCCAAGCCCATGATATTCCCTATAGAAAGATACAGTGGTTACAGTTGATTCTAATTAATAGTAAAAGTGAAAATTTCTAAATATCATAAATCAAGAATTCTAAAAATTTATTTAAATAATATAGACTCTTTTAAATCTTCATTAGTTAACATACCTTGGGGATCAGAGTTTCCAATTTGTTCACTTGGATGGCTCCTAACCTATAACTACTTGGAGATGAATTATTAAAACTCTTGGATATTCCTCTTCTGTCAGGTAAAATATAAAGAAGATTTGACCTGGCTCAAAGGCATTGGTTGCTATGCCTATGACACCCCTGACTTGACACTAGCTGGACAGAACAAGACTCTCTACAGCAAGGTATGCCTGTCTTCTCTGTCTTCTCAAGGAGAATGGCTTCATCTGTTAACTGTAAACCCAGCCCTCAGAGAAGAAGATTGGGGAACCAGCCTTTTGTAGCTTCATCCCTGTCCTTACTTCTAGACCCTGAAGCTAGACCCCATGCTGAACTCTTCACTCTCTTTAGAGATTTTCGATTTTGTTTTGTTTTGTTTTTTGACAGGGTCTTACTATGTAGCGGGACTGTCCTAGAACTCATTATGTGTAAATTAGGTTGGCCTTGAACTCACAGAGTTCTGGTTGCCTCTGCCTCCCCAAGTGCTAGTATTAAAGGAATATACAATCATGTCTGACTAGAGATTTCTTTAGTGCTGACCTCATTAATTGTAGCTTATTTGAATTTGATGAAAAATTATCTAGTACAGCTACTCATCACTATTCCTGAGTTCCCTAAGAGAACTGAATAGGCTTCTTAATCCACTTAGCAGTACGTGGACCGCTAGACTAAAAACTGCTTTCATGTGGCACATCTCTCATTAATGTATGTGGATGATTCACCCAACTCAAGCATAATACTTGCTGCTCAAGCAGCAAATATCAAGTGTGGTTATTTTAGCCTATAAACAATGTGATACATGATATAAATCAAGTTTTTAGAGCCTCACTTTCCTATTTACAAAGTACAGCAGAGTTTGCTTTTAATATAAAATAAGAATCAGCCGACTTCTGATACATGCCAGATATTTTAAAATAGACTTGAGGGGTCACATTTATAATAGCACCTATTTTCTCTGTTGTAATTATTTAAAATTGTTAAAACCGTTCTTCATTTGTAGAACTGTTTAAAAACAGGTCACGGGTTAACTAAGTCATCACTCAGCCCTGCTCTATAAGATTGTAATTATCTGATTAGTTGCTAGAAAACTATAGTCTACCTAATGGACTAAAAACTGCTTTCATGTGGCACATCAAAATACATTAAAGTACATCATCATAATATACCAAAACAGAGAAGAAAGGCTTTAGATCTTTGCTCAGCATTGAATTTGTATTTGGTAACCATCCAATGCAGTGGCTCTCAACCTGTGAGTTGTGACACCTTTGGGGGTCAAACGACCCTTTCACCGTGGTCACCTAAGACCATAGGAAAACACAGATATTTATATTGTGGTTCATAACAGTAGCAAACTTACAGTTATGAAGCAACAACAAAAATAATTTTATAGTTGGGGATCACCACAACATGAGGAGCTGTATTAAAGGGTCGCAGCATTGGGAAGGTTGAGAGCCACTGGTCTAATGAGTGGTTTATACTATGTATTTTGGGCTATTTTCAAGATGTCAGCCCTTCTATTTTTCACTGCCTCAGGAGGTAAGAAAAAACTCAATAAAAATGTTAGCTCTATGAATGCATTATTATAAGATGAGATTATGACTCATCCTGAAGATTGGATATACAGTCAAGTAATTCTGTTCTTTTCCCCCAGTATAAGTATAAAGAAGTATTTGAAAGAACGAAGTCAAATTTCAAGTATGTTGCTGACTGTCCAATTAACAGGCATTTCAAGTATGCAACTCAGTTGATGAATGAGGTACGTACTGCTAAGTGGATTAAGAAGCCTATTCAGTTCTCTTGAGAAGTCTTCAGGGCTCTTTCATTAAAATCTAATATACAGCATGACAGGAAATCTGTCCTAAATGTTCATTCCCTATACGACTATAAAATGTCACTATCTGGTAGGTTCTGCTAAAACCCTGACTAGGCCTATGACTAGCTTCACCTCTTCAGCACAGCCCTGTGGGGCCAGAGAAAGGAGGGAGGATTTTGTGGACTATCAACTAAATGCCTTTACACTGTGGAGAGCTGGGAGACCTGGAGGTTCCAGGTTGATTCAGTAGTCCCACAAAGGCACCAAAATGGAAGGTGGTGAGAACCCCTGACCTCCACAATGGGAATAGTTGTGTGAATCACGCATTGAAATGTGTTATTGTTACTCCCATAGAATTGAATGCACAGGAGTACTATTTACACTCCCTTTACAGCCACTCATTCTTCCCTATAGCCATTTTTGCAGTGATGTAATTTGAATATAATTTTAGCAAGTTGAAATAAGCAAGCTGTGAGTTTTATTTGGGGAATATTATAATGTTTAGATGTTTTCATGACTAAAATTATACTTTTCTGCTTTCAGATAATCCATGGATTTGCATAAGTTCAAACATGTTAGAAAATTAGTAAAAGAGCTAATAATAAGAATGTAGCCAGTGGTACATTTACATGAATGATCTTTGATTTCAATTATTTTTGTTTAATTTTTTTCATTTCGACACATTTCTAGGCTGGACAACTCTGAAAAAGTACCATCAGCAACTTCCTAGGGCAGTCTTGATATATGTTGTTTTTCTATTTCATAAAGAATTTCCAGGTCTTTTAAATCATCAAGTAAATTAGTACTACAGAATGATGGCAGCTGTGCTTGAGTATCTGTACTTAGGTATACTTTTGGGTTAGTATAGTTAGTGATACTTTTTATAGTGTTAGTTATACTTTAGAATTCTTTTGAATTCACTCCCTTATATGTTAAACTCATAGATTATCAGCACCTCATTTTAAATATAGCGTAAGAAGTCAGAAAGCCTGACGTTAATAACGTGTCGTATGAAAAGATGGAGCCCTTTGGGCATAAGGTACCCTGGTTTGTTTCAGAGGTTGCTCTCTCCCAGGCTCCAGCCTCTCTCCGGGCAATCTGTCTTCACCGGTCTTTCTTACTCCCTGTGTGAACAGTTAAACATTGTCGTTGGAGACAGAGGGACTCGGTGCTAAAAATGACAGGTTTCTACCTCTCTGGAGTGCTTAGATTGAGATATTACTGTATACCCTTGATGTCATATTCTTGCTATAATTTAATATGATGTTTGAGCAGAAAAAATACAGAGCTGATTATGAGCAGCGGAAAGATAAATACCACCTGGTAGTCGATGAGCCTAGACATCTGCTGGCTAAGACCGCAGGCGACCAGATCAGCCAGGTACTGTGACTGCGGCTGGCAGCGCAGCCCAGGCAGAACTGTGCTCGGAATTCTCACAAGGTGTCGTCCTGTCTGCTGCAAGGATGTCATAGGTTCTGCCTATGATATTGGGCTGTTCTGTTTCAAAATATCTGTCTAGCCACCCAAAGAGCCTGAGAGCTATTTGAGTGTGCCAGTCAACGCTCTGCGTCCTCACTTGTGCTGTGGTGAAGGGGTAAACAGAAGCCGGGACCTCTCTCCCCATTTTATCCTCCTGCAGAGCCTGTTTGTAAACAGCTGCTGCAAACTGCAAATTGAGCTGTAAAAACAAAAAGACAGAAATCCCTACTGTATTTTACCGTTCTGCTGATGTCATCCCCTTAAGGCAGTCCGGGTGGTAACATACACGTTGCTACCTTTGTCCTCCCCATTCGCAAGGACTATGGGTGGTCAAGGATAAATATTTCAGCCACTCTCCTTGCGTAGCACATGGGGTCTTCACTGCACAGCTCTGTGAGGACACAAAGCATGTTAAGCCTACATCTCTTCACTCAGAGGTGACTGGGATATAGAGCCACGTCCTTTCTGTCTTCATACGTCTCTTTTGTGCTTCCCTGCTCTTTGCATGGACAGAGAAAATATAAGTCTAGTGCCAAGATGCTTCTGAAACAAGGATGTAATGAAATTCTGCGTCCAGATATGTTGACTGCTCTCTACAATACACACATGTGGAGCCAGGTAATGTCCAACAGGGTGTGAAGAAGCAGGTTTAGACCTTCAGTGCATCCCTTTTTCTGCTTTCTTTGGCTTCCTCTCCTGACCCCTGCCTGTGCTGCTTTCTCATGGTAAATCATATAAATACTCATTCCTTAGAAATGAAATCTGATCATGACCTGGTGTCCTGGGCAGCCATCATCTGCACAGCTAATGCTTAGAAATCCTCCAGATCAGCTGAGTCTCCTTCACATATTTTCCTTTCAAATTGGTACAACATGAACTTATATTTTTGTGTGTTTGCTTCAAGAGACAGTCATCTTAGAAACTGAGGGGTTTAGTAGATTAATAGCCTTAAAGGTCTAGATATTTAATGTTTCCGTCTAATTACCGTTGCTAAGTTCTCGCTGCAACTGTGTTGTTTCAGAGAGCTGAGGCTAGCCATGCTGCCTCTGGACCTTGTCCAGCTTCATGTTGATAATATTGCCATCCCACAAGGTCTGCTGAGCATGCTGCCACCTTTCCATCAGAGGCTGGAAGGGAAAGGTGGCATTGTTGAGTACCAGCGAGAACATTAATGAAATGCCAGTCTTTGGGCCCAAACCGAAGAGGCTTTAGCCAATCTTTTGTATTATCACCTTGCTTTGTTGTTTTAGTTTGCTGATCAAATCAACATATTAAAAAAAGAGGATACGTTCTCACCCTAAACATCCTTGGCCTTGATAGATCATCAGCATCACGTGCATGAAAGTTCGCTGTTCTCTGTATCTGTCCTGCTTAAAAACAGCTATGTGCATGATAAACAAACAGAAAATGGTGACTTGGAAATTACAAAATTAAATGCATTTCGGATCTTGGGGAGAGGGGAGGTGGGGGGAAATGGGAGGAGTGAAGGGAGGGGAAGCTGTGGCTGGGATATATTATATGAGAGAAGAATAAATAAATAAATCTAAAATACTTTAAAAATCATATACACTCATCTTAATGAATA
This sequence comes from Peromyscus nudipes, assembly GCA_902168325.1. Classification (NCBI taxonomy): domain Eukaryota; kingdom Metazoa; phylum Chordata; class Mammalia; order Rodentia; family Cricetidae; genus Peromyscus; species Peromyscus nudipes. Next base: position 36,041 of record CABHPH010158617.1, read on the forward strand.
TCTGTTTCACTTGGGCATGGAAGGATACAGATGCAATAAAGAATGCTTGAGTGAAATTGTACTTGTCATCCAGAGAAGGGTCTAGTCCTCCTCTGAGATTTACTCCACACATGCCCTTGGGCTCAGTCTCCTAACCTCTGAGAGCCTGTTTGCTTCCATGTGTAGGAAATAGATTGGAAAATATCTGTCCACTCTACTACACTACTGCTATCAAATACAAACTTTATTAAACATCTCCAGTTATGATTTAAAGCAGAAACCACCATGATGCCAGCATGCACTCTGGTGTTTCATGAGATTTCTTTAAGACCTTTGTTCTTGAAAGTAACAGATCCACTCTTCCACAATGTAGATCAAATACAGGAAAAAATATGAAAAATCCAAGGACAAATTCACCTCAGTTGTGGACACTCCAGAGCACCTACGCACCACAAAAGTCAACAAGCAAATCAGCGATGTAAGTACAGAAGCAGAGCTCCTGCATTCTCCGGGTCAGGAGCATTGGCCCAGGTGGGGGCCATTGCAGACTGTCAAGTGTCTGAGAGACAGCACTCAGGGAGGGAGGCAAGGGTGCTGCATGCCTGCTGCACACAGGGCTGTCTTTCACACTGAAGACTTGTCATTCAAATCGGCGAGCTTGCCAGTGGAAAAGCAGAGGCCCCAGTAAGCAGCTGTAAACACCTATTGAGTTTATAGAATGGTCTTTCCTTCCTGTTCACTTTCCTTTGTATCTTAAATTATAAATGGAGAAACATAACGTTGTACCTTCCTGCTTTTCCATGTGCTTCAGATACTTTATAAACTGGAATACAACAAGGCCAGACCCAGAGGCTACACCACCATCCACGACACGCCCATGTTGCTGCATGTACGCAAAGTGAAAGATGAAGTCAGTGATGTGAGTACCTTTGTTAGCCCCGCTGTCTTGGGCTTTCCATATGATGTAGCAAACCCTAGGTGGTAAGCTCTGTCTGTGGAAAAGCCACTTGGCAACCTAATGGCCTGAAATAGCAATCCTCCATTTTTCCTTATGATTCTGTGAGTTGGCTGGACACAGCAAAGTAGGTCTGTTCCAAATGCTATAGGCAGACATCTGGGGCACAACTGGGCCAAGAGTTTAAGGACCCAGTCCCAGTGTGTGAGAACCATGTCAATGTGAAGGAAAAGTGCAGGCAGATCCTGAGGGACAAAGTGCAGTTAGAGGGAACTTAGTGACCGAGCTTAGCCCGGGGCAGCAAGACAAAGCAGATCCCTGCAGTTTGGGTCAGAGAGAGATGCGTATATTGGTCATGTCAAAGGTCAAAGGCAACTCCACCAGAGCCAGGAACATGCCTGCTCATCTTGAGATAATGTCTGTGGGGGCATGGTGGCACACGTCTTTGATCCCAGCACTCCCGAGGCAGAGGTAGGCAGGTCTCTGTGAGTTCTACACCAGCCAGAACTACATAGTGAGACCCTGTCTCAAAAGCAAAGGCAGACAACAGCAGCAAACAGCAGTGTCCACGGATCGATGATTTTTGCTGGGAAACAGTGCAGGCAAAACTGATCTGGGTGACCACGGTGACCCGGGGGCAGTCATGGCAGTTAGGATGGAGATGGGCACAGCCATGTGAAGCTGAGTCCCCAAAGAGCCACACTCGCACAACTGACAGCTGATGGTCATTTGGCTCCTGGGTAAACGAGGTCCCTTCTGTGCACCTTCTCCACATGGCCTGGCATCTAGCAGTGTGCTCCCCGGGCTCCAGGAGGTAGAGAGCCGAAGCTTCCAGGTCAGTTAGGAGTGGTTCCTAGAACTCAGATATCATTTTCTCCTTATCTTTTACACACATTCAAGAGACGTGTTCACTTGCTGTCACTGAGATAAATTCCCTTAGGAAAAGAAAGTTTTATTTTGACTCATGGTCGGGCATTTCCACTCTATGATTGGCCCTTTTCCTTGAGCCTGGGTGAAGTCACACCCCATGGCAGAGGTGCACAGCAGAGCAAAATTACTGACCTCTTCATGCCTGAGATACAAAAGAGGAAGAGAAAGGAGCTGGGGTCTCACTGTCCCCTCTGAGGACCAGCTACAGTGGCCAGAAGACAGTGCTGGTGGAAGGCAGTAGAAACTGTAGGAGGTGAGGCCACCTTCTACTACCTCCCAGAAACACCTGCGGCTGGGGACCAAGACGTTAGCATATGAGACTTTGGGGACATTCTAGATTCAAACTGTGGCAAGGGATAAAGAAATGGTCACCAGCTCTGGATGAGCAACCAGCAAAGCCACACTGCAGGCCAGCATGTGGAAGGATCTCCCCGAGGCCATTGTAAAGACAGAAGAGCAGCATGGCCTAAGTGCCCAGACCGCTCTATCAGCCTCATCTGCCCCGAGAAAAACGAACTCATCCTTAGGTTCTCACACTCTGAATTTCGGGAGATACTTGGCTGTAGGTTATGCTAGCATTTGGGAGGCTGGACAGGATAGTTGCTAATTTAAGGCCAGGCAGGGCTACATAACAAGATCTGTTTCAAAAAAATAAACCAAACCCAAACCAGACATTTGCTTTGATTTTATAATTGGAAACCACTGTCATTTTCATTGAGAAAAAAAAAAGATTCACTATTTATTATTTTTAAAATGTTTAATTTTCTATAGCTCAGACTGGCCTGAAGCTCACTTTCTAGCCCAGCCTGGCCTTGAACTCACAGTGACTCCCCTGCCTCAGCCTCCCAAATAGCATGAACCAACATGCCTCACATAGATTTAATGTTTTATTTTTTTGTTTTGTTTTGCTTTTTGTTTTTCGACACAGGGTTTCTCTGTAGCTTTGGAGCCTGTCCTGGACTAGCTCTGTAGACCAGGCTGGTCTCGAACTCACAGAGATCCACCTGCCTCTGCCTCCTGAGTGCTGGGATTACAGGCGTGCATCACCACTGCCCGGCAGATTTAATGTTTTTAACTCTGTGGCTATGTACACTTCTGGACACACACACTCATATC
>CABHPH010158618.1:0-19797 GCA_902168325.1 Peromyscus nudipes
TGTACTACATCCCACACCAGGGCACTGGCTCACTTTGCTTCTGCAGGAGTGTGTGCTTTGTTCAAGAGGAAAGCCTTTGCCCTCCTGTTCAACTCACGGTCATATGGAGAGACGTCCCCAAGGAGAGTTTGGGTGCCTCAGGCGCCTGAGGTAAGATCGCAATGTTGAATGTGTGACTTTCCAGGTGGGCCTGGGCATCAGTGGCACTAGACACCTGAGAAACAAAATCATCACGGTGAGTCTTTTATCTTCTACTGAGGAGAAGAACATGTTCATATGTATTTAGTCTCCCTACCCCCAAACCATCTGCCTTTGAATTCTATATGCGCCTACATCACAATTCTAATTCTATTCTTTGTATTTTATTGCTAATCATTTACTGATTATAAAAAAGCTAAATAACCATTTAGGCAGTTCTTAAAAATCTATGAAAGTATAAGTAAGAAATAAAATATAGAATTTCGCTACCTAGAAAGAGTGATTACTAACACATTGAAGCATTTCAGATTAATCTTTTTCTGTGATATCTGTAAACTCACATATACCTGAAATTCTCTTTGTTTAAACCAATCCTATGATATTCTGCTATAGTATTAAACATTATTGAGAATGGATAATTTTTATGGCTATAGAATGTGTTTACTGGGCAACTATATCATGATTTTTTTTTTTTTACTCTTTAAAGATTCCTTTAATCTTTACCCAGCATAGATGCAGACACCTGGAAAGTTAATCATACGCCTTGGCCTCATCGTTGCACATTAGTAACATTTATAGTTAGGGCGATGGTCACAAAATCAGCTTTTTTTTTTTCTTGCTTCAAAATGCTGAAAAACGTCCTGAGGATCGCAGCACAAGCCTGTAACGCCAGCCCCAGGGAAGCTGAGGAGCAAGGACGGTGAGGCGGAGACCAACCAGAGCTAACTAGTGACACTTTGTGTTAAGAAACAGGCCCAAACCCCTCTGCTTTTCTGCGTGAGTTTCTCGAGCTCCCTCTCAGGGCTTCTGAACTGTTCCTTAAGTCCCCAGGTCTCCACCGTTTCCCGAGTCCTGTCATGAGAACTGCTGAGCCTTGTGTCACTGCGAGTAGCGTGTGTTCCTTACGACAGAAGGTGGGGTACTGTACTCGACACCCAACAGGAAAACCAGCTTCACGGCCTTCATCTAGATTATGTTAGACGCCTGCAGGCAAGTTTCAGGATATCCAGATGTCTTCAAGGAGCTGTGAATCTCACATCATTGCTATAGGTATTTTTTTTTAAATTTTTGTTTTTGTTTTTTTGAGACAGGGTTTCTCTGTATAGTTTTGGTGCCTGTCCTGGATCTCGCTCTGTAGACCAGGCTGGCCTCGAACTCACAGAGATCCGCCTGGCTCTGCCTCCTGAGTGCTGGGATTAAAGGTGTGAGCCACCACCACCTGGCTATAAGTATTAACCAATGACCACAGTTACACTTTACTGATCATCTGGTGTGGACTCAGATCTTATTAGTTGCTTTTCAAAGGCAATTTTCCCATTCCCTATAAAGCAATACAATTACTCCACTTCATACAGAGGAAATTGAAAATAAAAAAAAAATAGAGCAATGTCTGAAAGTCTGAATAAATGAACCAGTTTGGTTCACAATCTTGCCACTTGCCAAGATGACTTACTTTGGTAGACTTAAGAAATTAGGAGTTGTGTGTGGGGGGAGTATTTCCTTCTATCATTAAGGCAACAAAACAGCATTGGTCAGATTGCGAAACACGGCACATTAACAGAGCAAGTGAATCAATGGCTTCCTCGGAAATACACTGATAGCGAAATACCACAAAATCTAATGTTGGTCCTTTTCAAACCACAGCCACTGAAACTGTGTCAACAGGATCTGAACACACAGTTATTTTCTTGCACCAAAGATGACTGGGGATGCACATGCCTTCTCACTAGACCGTTTGGTGATTAAAAATGCCACCTGCCTTCCATAAACCCCATCATACATGCAGAGTACCAGACGGGCTGCATTGATGGCTCATGACAGCACATCAGCATTAAAATGAAATTAAATCTATGCAACTCATTACACTACATTTCCTGCTTTATAGGGGAAAAAGGAAGGGGGAAAAAACCCAACATTATGACAGTATCCTTTTGGTTTAAAATCTTCCAGGGACACTAAGATGATAAATGGGAAAAGTTATTAACCATTTAATTTAGCACATGGATAAAGTGTCTGTGCATTTCAGATCAAATATGAAACATGCCTATAAAGTAATGAGAATTTAAAAACAGACAGCAACACTTTTATGTCCAGGAGAGCATCATCTCAGAGTCACTCTACACTTAGAATAAATATGCTGTCCCTGTTCAAAACCTCCCCCCCCCAATGCTTCCAGAGAGAGTTCATAAATAATTTTTTAAAAACGAAAGCTCGGGGCTGGAGAGATGGCTCAGAGGTTAAGAGCACTGGCTGTTCTTCCAGAGGTCCTGAATTCGATTCTCAGCAACCACATGGTGGCTCACAACCATCTATAATGAGATCTGGTGCCCTCTTCTGGCCTGCAGACATACACGCAGGCAGAACACTGTATACATAATAAATAAATAAATCTTAAAAAAAAAAAAATAAAAAGGAAAGCTCATTACTTCATCATTAATCTCTTTCTTAACCAGAAGTAGTTACTGCTCTTTGACCTAGCACACCACAGGTTGGATAAGTTGGACGGTCTCTGGCTAATTTGTTATACTGTAAACCCACAGTCCTGAAATGATACTCTGTCATTCTTGAGGATACGTTTAAAGAATATCACAAATACTTTGAAAGCTATTTCAAGTAGGAGTTCTATCAGGTTTTATATAAGCAGTGTGAAGACTCTACAGGGACCTACTTTCCAAGTAATAATGTCCGGTCGTATGTCGTAAATCTGCTGGGCAAGTGAGTGAGTTTGTTTGGTTTGAGGCTGGGCCTCATGTAGCTCAGGCTAGCCTCAATCTTGTTATGTAGCTGATGCCCTTGAATGCCTGACCTTTGCACCTAGGATGTGCTGGAGGTATAGGTGTGTACCAGCACACCTGCTTCAGGGAGTCTTTTTTCTTCCCCCAAATCAGTACTTTTTAACTTATTCTTCATTACTTCATTTCACTCAGTAACAAACTGCAAAGCAACTTTATGTCACTTCGGGCAGGTGCTTAGAATTCCCTTCTAGGGAGAGACTCCAATAGTGACAACACATTGTCTTGACCCCTGTGAAGGGGAAGGCAGATCTGTGGGTTCTAGTTTGCTGAGGTGACTTCTTTTGATTGAGGTCTTCGCCTCAATACCGGCTCATTCTCCGAGGACTGCCACCGTCCCGGGTGCTGAAATTGAGAGGTTAACTCGAGCAGAGGGCACAGAGCATTTGCTCGCTCTGGGGCATTCGGTGTGCTGAGAATAACCTCATTTTAATAGTTCCCATATTCCCATCAACCTACTCTTTGGAAAAGCACTGCTTCACACAAAATAAATTAACCAGGCAACAAAAACGCACATGCCAGGCATTTGAAGTGGAGCGTATTCTGGGACAAAAGGAAGGCCTGTAACCGGAAGGGCATGCTTTGGGCACCACAAGGAAAGTGTGTATTTCCTTATAAAATTCTGTGTCCTGCTCAAACTCACAGTCCCTACTTCCTTACTGTTTCTGTCTAATTTTCCTTTCTAATCCTCTTTGCCCTGGTTTTGCCTAATGTTACTACTGTTCTTTGCAAAGCATCAGCCTGTGTTCTCCTCTGTCACCCCAAGTGCTTTAGAATTCACCAGCCTCCCCTTCTTGCTTTCCTTGTGGTTTGCTGGACTCCTGAGTCAAACATTTGGCCCACTTATTTTTGCGTGTTCCTGCCCAATGATAAATGGTACATACCATCAATTTTCTTTGGAATACAATTTTGTACACATTGCACCTAAGTCTTCAAGAGTTGTCTCCCCAACGGTTCTTAGTAGTTCACTACTTTGATTTCCTTTAAGAACATCTAAACTGCACCAGGTGGTTTAACAGTCTTGTTTACTTTTTGTTATGATTTTGTTTATATTCACAATCGCCAGAGTGAACCTCGTATTCTCTCCTATTCTTCAGCAGTTCTGCTTATGAGCTAGTCTATCACCAATTTTAATAAAAGATAACAGCAGACCCCTAGGTAGTACCTATTATTCTTCACCCAAATAAACACATTTTACAAAACTCTTGATGCGATTAATCATGCCCCCTCTCCTAGACAGGCAATTGAAGAAAATGGCCCTCATGGCCTATGAATAAGGACAGTCTGGATGTAGATAGAGGTACCTGGAAGTGGAAGGAGTCACTCTGGGCTGCGGCTCCTAAGTGTCGGTACCACACGATGCCATCATCGATGTCCTGCTGGGTGAAGGTGCTGGTGGGGGTTGCCATCCTTCCATCAGGCAGGTGCTGGCCTTCTTCGGCAGGACTGGCAGGGCTGTCTGCAGGTAGATTCATCAGGAGGACCACCTCCCCTAGGGAAGCACGGGCCGCACCGTTAACTCTCTGGGAAAAGCAAGCTGGAGATCTCCTTCCTTCCCATCCTTCCTTCCTTGCAAACTGAAGAACTATGTATCTAAAGCAAATGTAAGGATGCTGCAGAACTTATTAAATATCACTGACTTCCCCTCCAGACACAGAATTCTCAGTCTCCAATAGCCATGTAAGGGCAATTCAGGTATAAAGTTGCTGACTAGTATTTATTAAAATTACATAACAAGATTCAAATTGCAGTGGATGCTATAAATAGACACACACTGGGCCATCAATGTATTAATTTCTATATGGAACTTTCTATGTAACTCAAAATGTGTTCTAAACAACAGTTTTAAACACAACAGAGAGTGAGTTTGGTGGGAGTTATTCCTGAGACGATTCTGTCCAGTGGAGACAACATTGGTTGACACTAGGAGACCTACAGAGGAGCTCTTCCCAGTGTCGTAGTTCAAACCCAGCTCTGCTTCTCCCAGGTGCCCAAGCTTACTCACATTCCTAAGGCTCCTGTGCTCACATGTAACATAAAAGCAACTCAGATTGAACATCCTAAATCTAAAAGCCCACAATCCAAAAAGACCCAAGATCCCAACCTTTCTGAGTGCTAACATGCCACTACTGGAGAAAATTCCATACTGGAGCAATCTCACATAACAGGTCACAGTTAGATGCTAGGAACATTAAGAATACTGTAGGAAGTCACTTTCAGGCTATATTATATATAAGATATATATGATGTGTAAGTGATTATGTGCTTAGATTTAAGTCCCATTTCCAAGATATCTCATCACTTATTTGCAAATACTAAATATTTATCAAAAATCCGTATTTGAAATACTTCTGGTCTCAAGCATTTTGGCCAAGCAAACTGCTCATCCTGTTGGACACAAACTTCAGAGGCACTTAGAAGTCTGGCTACTCCCACTGACACCTCTACATGTCCATGTGAATGATGTCAGCATCTCCCTTATAGATAAATATCTTTACCTTAGAGAAGTTCTGAGACCTGCTAGAGGTCAGCAGATAAGCAGGGACTTGAATTGAAAGTTCATATTCTTGGCCATGAAACTCTATTACCAATCCTTACTGTTTTCTGTACGTGTCGGTCTTTGTCTTAGCATTTTTCTTCCCCTTTATTTGGTACATTTTATTTGAAAAGAAGCAAGGAAACCTAAAGCCAAACACCACCCACTTGTTTTTAATGCTTATCCCTCACCTGAAGCTACTGTCATCCTCAGGTGAGATCACAAATACAGAAGTGTTATAGAAACAATTAAAATTTCACAAGAATATGCCCTAGCGTGAAGACCACACAGAGAAATGGATGGCCTTCTGAAAGCGGGCTGTGTTTGCGTCTAACAGTAAGTCCCCAAAGCTACTCTGCCATTTTGATAGTAGGAGGGACAGCAGTGTGTGTGTGTGTGTGTGTGTGTGTGTGTGTGTGTGTGTGTGTGTGTAAGACAGAGAAGGGGGAGCAAGAGGCAGGGAGGGAGAACACAGAGACAGGGACAGAGGATCTATTTTTAAAATGTTTTGTAGGCGGATGCCCAATCTTAATACACTAGGCATACTGGATAACTGACAGAGCGTTGCTTTTCTCAAAACTGGTAGCATATTTTCATTAGTCCAGAGAAATCCATCTTCTAACTCAAAGTAAACACCCATTCTAATATTTATACGCACTAAATTCAAGTTAAAGATGAGCCAAACACACTGGATGGTAATGAAATTTGAAACAGGAGAAAAACATCCCCACTCTTGTTCATAGAAGCATGTGAGGGAATAGAGTCACACTAGCTCTGTGTCATTGTTCATCTGCTGCCAAATAAACAAGTCTATTACAAATCTCTCCGAGTGAAAATTCACATTATAAGATGCTCTGAACAGACACGGCTTCCCAGGATCAGGCCTGTTCAAGAGTGTCAGTACAGTTGTGAAATACTCTGAAAGGAAACTGCCACAGTGGAAACGAAAAGAGCTGGACAGAAAACATCCCACAGCTGATTTCCTAGCTGCTCTGCTCTATAACAGTAAGGCCAAGCAGAATTTCCCTAACAATGCCTAATGAAATAAATACATTTCCAACTAAAAAAATTATTTCCATATGACACAGGTTGGTTCACAGATATTGTAGGATACTGACTAGCTCCAACAATTTAAATTTAGTAGTCTTTGAGTATCTATTAGGTACACTCTACTACAGTAGGTCTTTAAGAGTAGAGGACCCACAGAGGAGAACCCAGATGCAGTTTCTATTGCTAATGCTGCAGCTCACCACCAGAAGCAGCGGGGAGCCACTGAGAGAACTTCTGCAGGTGAGTGATGTGCATGAATTTGGAACATGGAATTGTGTGACGGGAATACAGATGGTCTGTAAGAATTGAAAATGCTGTGAAAGAGGCCACAGTTTATTCTATTAAAAATGACAACAATATCTAACATCTACATAGACTGTTTAACCAACTAGATTAGTACAAAATCTGGTGTTGAGACCAAGACCTGAACTAAGGTGACAGAGACACAATTTGCAAAGAGACAAGCAGACCGTGGGGAGATAAGCAGGCTGCCAATCACAGCCCTGGAGACAAGAGAGGATGGAGTGAAAGACCATCTTGTAGGCTTGGAGTGGCTGCTACTGATGGGCACAGTACAGAAGGACAGGCCAAGTGCATTGAGGAGGGAGAGTTCGCCCCTGGATACACCGAAGATAGGGGCCTTGGGAACACTAACTTGAAAAGACCAGGGGAAATTTCAAGGGCTTGGTGCCACACTCACACAGAAGGTAAAGCTCACATTGTGTGTAGTTCCTAACCACGACTTCCACCATGATAGCACCAAAAATGGAAGACACATTTCCAATGCAAAATTCTATGCTTAAAAACCAGTAGTCACTTCTGTCTGGGATTTATTGGATACTTAAGGTTATGTTTAATGAATAATTTTAAAAGAGAAAAATTAATGTTATTAGAATTAAAGTCTCACTTGAATCTCCATGAATTATGTTGGGATTGAGGGCCATTTTTATTATACTTTCTTATAGTATGATAAATAATTTAGAGTTATAGTGATTTAGAATAAGTGATATTCTCTCAAATGATGTCCAAGGAACTTCGATAGACTACTAGACTGCTTTCAACTCTACAAAGGCACTGAGGACACACATGTCAATCACCTGGTTGAGACGTATTTGAAAATAATGGTGGGTCTGGAAGTGGTTGAATTCTGGCTTTTTTTTTTTTGGTCCCTGTCTCACTCTGTATAAATCCAAGTTGCTGGATCTTAAACTAGTGGCAGCCCTCCTGCTTCAGCCTTTCAAGTGCTGGAATTACAGGGGTAACCACCATGCCAGGCTGAATTGAAGCTCTTTACACTCAAGTACAAGTGGTTTGTGCTCAGTTCCATTCCAATGTCAGTTCTCCACAAAAAGTTTAAAAGCCACATTAAAGGTTCTAAAATGACTCCGGAGCACATGGCAGCCAGAACCGTGAGGTGAGGGCCACAGGTGCATCGCACCGGGACAGAGAGAGGTAAGTAGATTTGTGTTCTGTGGGTATCTGGCTCCCACCACCCTTTTCACCCTTGAAGGTTCTCTAAGGCACCATGATTAGATTACTATTAACAGGGAGAAACAGACATACAGAGATTAGGTTTGTGAGAAGTTAATTAAGAGAGTTATGGTAGAAAAGGGTCCTGGAAAAGCACTTATTTAGCTGAAATGGCAAACTTTCATCTGCTTAAAAACCATTTAATTCAGTGTTGTTCTGTTTAATATTTAATGAAATACTGGGCTGTTTCTATGGAATCTGGGGGCTTAATTTCTGGCTTTTAATAATCATAATAAAGTTAGGGGATTTAATAAATCACAAGAGTCAGAGGCATTTAGAGATGAAAAGGACTTAGAAGTCACCTCGCTCAAACTCAGCAGTTCACGTACACTGGCAACAAGACATTCATTAGTTACAGATAGGAGAAGAATAACTGTAGTGGAGAGACTTGACAACTATCACCTGAGTCAAGTGATTAAGGTTAATGTAACCACAATGAAACAGTGATATCACGTATCCCCAATATATAGCAAACGCAAAAAAGCACACCCTAACCCCCAAATAAGAAACCACCAAACGGACCCAGAGCAAGCAACAGTAGTCCACAGATACATAAACAGTTCTCTTCAAAAGTATTAGTCAAGGGCTGGGGAGGTGGCTTGCTGCCCAGGCATGAAGACCCAAGTTCAAATCCCACCACCCATGTTAACGAGCAAGTCATGGCCTCAAGCACACCTATAATCCCAGTGCCGTGGGGGTGGAGGCCTGCTGGCTGCCATCCTAGCCCCAAACTGTGAGCATCAGGTTCCAGAGTGAGTGACGGGGCGGACACACAACACCCTCCGCTCGCCTCTGTGCAAGCGCAAAGACTGCTTCTGCTGCCAGCACTCAGAAGCTCCACTTTGTTCTTGGGGAGTCGCTTATGAACAACACCTCAATATAACTCTTGCTAGACGGCATTTACAGTTGATGTCAACAGGAACACCTTAGGTGGTTACAGGTATTCTCTTTCTTGGAAAAGTAACAATGGTGAATATGGAAGAATGTTTCTGTGCTACTTCTTTTTAACCCTTACTAAGAGCCTGGGTTGGTAACATGGCTCAGGGGTGAAGGAGGCTGCTAAGGAGTTTGATAGTCTGATAACTTCGAGTTTGACCCTGGGATGCACATGACTGAAAGAGAGAACGAACTCCCGTAAGTTGACCTCTAACAGTATGGTAGGCATGTATGGGCACATACGTGCTTTTGTGGACACATATGTGCTCTTGCATGCATACAATAAATAAATAAATGCAATAGGGAGTCTGTAGATGGGTCTGAGCAGATAAAGGTAGCATTTGAGAGTCTGGTCGTTGAAAGTCACACAACACGTGTTAGCTAGGTGATTGTCAGAAAGCTGCCACACCCTAATGTCAGATGCGAAATAAAATTACATAAAAAAAGTTTTATTATCTTAGATGTTATATACAACACGCTGACAAGGTCCTCACAAGGGTGTACAGTGTGACAGCTATCACAGTCCCTCGGTAGTCACAAGAGTGTACAGTGTGACAGCTATCGTGGCCACTCTGTCCTTCAATGAGATGTATGAGGTATGAGAAAGCTCAGATTATCTCAATCACAGCCTTGCTGCAAGGCACAGGGTAACACCAAGTCCTAACCACTAAGTGCAAAATGAAACCACACCAAAGAAACACGTTACCAAACTTGGGGTTGTCGTGTGTGATCTTGTAGATGATATCCTCGGCTCTGACACCTGGAGATTGAGCCTGCAGGATTCGGTTGGTGATCTTCAGCATCCCCCCTTCTGGAACCCACACCATGGAGTTAGTCACAAGCCGCAGAGCTCCATCATCCTGGAATGAAAGAAAGATACAGCACTGGGTCCATACACACTCAGAAAAGCCAAGTCACAGGGCGGATGGTTGCTAGAGAACATCTAACAAGAGCAGTCCACAGCACAGACTTACACCGTGGGCCACATGTAGACTCTGTATGTGGATATATGCATATGTCTATATATACTTAAATGTGGTCATAGTCTGTCTTCGCTTCTCAGGTATCTTCAATAAGTGACTTCTATCACTCAGCATACTAAGCCTTTCCATTTCTTTCTTCCATTTGTCTTCCTGCCCATCTTTCGGTCCTCACCCATCACATATTATTTACAAGTGATTCCTTAAGCACACATACTATGCGAGCTCCTTCACTAGAGTGAAGTAGCTAGAGATACTCCAAGAGCAGGGTGTGTAGCCTTGTGGGGAAGGCAGGAAGAACAAGATGCTTCACAATGGCACTGTGTAAGAAGCTTGAGGAGAGAGTGTCAGGAAGAAAGAATGGTGGTCTCAGGAAGATTTTCCAAAGGAAACATCATTTCATTTTTTGAGTCACAAAAAAACTGTGGCTTTCTAAGAAGAAAAGTGAGTCAACAGTTTCTATGCAGGGGGCCTAGCTTATTAAGCACAGGCAAAGATGGAGACAATATGCTGTGCATGGAACAATATATCCAAATGTTGGGTACCAGTAGAACTGAGGCAGCTGGAAAAGTGGGATCAAAGACGACAGCATCCTAAGGAAGACTAGGAGAAGCAACAGCAGCTGTGCTGAAGTCTTGATTTAACTTCCAGACCCGGGGAAGGAAACAGGAACGTTTAGGAAGACAATGGGATGAGCACCATAATGAGACGACCAGTCTGTGTTAGAAAGATGGAGCAGACGGACAAGAACCCGCAGTGACTAACACTGGATGAAGGTGGAGTCAGAGAAAACACCTTACACATCCATGCAAAGGCTCAGGGTAAAGAAGATGGAGGTCTGCAAGAGAGTAACTGCAGGGAAGGAAGAGTTGAAGTCCATGAAAGAGGCAGAGTCAACAGGCCTCAAGACTGATGGGAAGTGAGGAAGTGAGAGCTGGGAGTACCTGCCGGAAATAAGCTCAGCAGCCCAGGGAAGGCAGCTGATGTACTTAGTGAAGCCAGGGCCATTACAAAGCACTGCCAGCCCTGATTCACAGGGTGTGCACCCTCTTCCTAAGCCTCCCAACGGACATTTTCCCAAGAATAAGATGAGTGAGGTTGCCTGTGTTCTGTTCTCAGTTTGGTTTTGTACTTTGCAAACAGGAGAGCTCAGTATATTTAAATTGGGCATTTTGGAAGGGATGTCTTTTGAAATTACTGTTCCTTTCAAATATGCCACTAGACAACAGAGCAAACACCCTCTCGGGAGGGGATTTTTCAGAAGGGGAGGTGCGGCTGTTCTGCAGTTACTTGACACTTGTACAGCTTACACCCAGAAGGCAGTCAAGGCTATTTCCACCACACCCGCATCCCCAAAATGGAGTCGAATTTTCTAAGAGAACAGGGAAAGGGTCCTTCCTACTTTGGTTGATGTTCTGTGGCAAAATTCCTGAGAACTTTCCCCTTTAAAAATGGTTATAACATATTTACAGAAACATGAAAAGCATGCCTAAAACATTGCATGTGTGTCCAAACTCTGAAAGCAAAGGTTCTCACTGCGACAGCTTTAGATATCATGATACACTTGGGCCTGGGGTTTCAAACTGCTAGGTGTCTTTCTAAGAGAAGCAGCTTAGCCAACTTTGACTTTGGCTGTAGAGATAATTAGGCACCAATGAGCACATTATTGGGCCTAATCAGACAGTGCAGCTTTCATATTCCAAGGCAGTAAGCACCATGACCTCGGCACACATTCCCTGGACAGCTCTGTGCTGTGTCTCGATCTCCGTCACCCTTTGTCATTGCCATTCTCTGTGGCTCCCCAGAAGACTGTGACCATTTAGGGGACAGTGCAGCTCACAAGTCAGTGTCAGGAACAGCGTGCTCTTCTAGTAGCACCTGGGAACCTATTAAGATGTAAAACAAAAACAAAACAAAACAGCAACCAGAAAAACAAAACTCAGGTCCTACACTTGATCTGCCGAATAAGACTGAATATTCACTTTTTAAATGGCCTAGAAGACATGTAGACATGCCAGTTCATGAGGAGTATAGTTCAGGATAGATAGCAACATTCTGGATGTTTCTTCTAAAAATATAATGCCTCCATTTTCAATTATTCTTTTCAGCAGTTAAGAAGAAAGGAACAATTACTAGGAATAAGATATATAATTTTTGACATCACAAGATTGCAGAACAGAAGGTTCCAGTCTTTATGCTCCAACAAAATCTCTAATTTTAACAACCACCCACAAAAGACAGTACTTTCACATGAATCCTGGAGTCTAACCAAGAGGTTCCAGCACCTTGATGGAGAGAGAGAAAAAAACAAACAAACAACAACATCAACAACAACAAAAACAGAAACAAAAAAATATACAAATTTATAGAGACAGAAAGATTAGACATTATCTCAAGATGGAGAAGAAAGGAATATAGAGCAATGATTTCCTAAGTACAGAATCTCTGTTTTGTGTGATGGAAAAGTCCCACAAATGGACAGTAGTATCAGGACATAATATCATGAATGTAATAAATCAATACACATTAATGTAATTAATGGAAAAAAAGAAATAAAAAAAGAAAGCTTGGTTAGGCATTCTGGCCTATTCCTGCAATCCCAGCACTGGAGAGTGTGAACCAGAAAGATTAAGAGTTAGAAACCAGCCTAGGTTACATAAAGAGACCCGTTTCTGGTCTCCTTGAGGCTGTGTAGGTATTTCATGAAGCTTAAGAGAAAATAATGATGAGATGGAGAAGGGTGAAGATCAAGAATTATGTGTGTGTTGGGTGTGGTGTGGTAGTAGAAGTGAACTCCTTACTCATTAATCACTCACCATTTGGAAGAAATAGTTAAACCAAAAAAAAAAAAAAAAAAAAAAAACCAAACCAAAACAAAACAAAAAAACCACCAACTTTAACACAGATATGTGAGTGATAGATGGGGAAAGCTCTGATAAGCTAATTTTTAAAAAGTAAAAGTATGCTTCATATTAAAAATTCAAAAAAAAAACAGAAACAAAAGTTCCAAGAATAGATGAATTGAAGAAAAGAAGGAAAGAATCATTTTCCTATATCATCTTCCTTCAAGATGATACAGCTTAGTGCCTGGAGAGAGATGTTCTAACTTCTCCCACAGGGGAAACATGAGAATCCTTTGCCTCATGAGACAGCATCTAAGGGCCAAATCCTGAGCTGGCTAAATATTTTGGGATGTCTAGAGGCAGGGAAAGGAAGTAGGATTTCCAGTAACAACCTTGTGAAGTCCAATAAGCAGTGGAAAGCCACAGTAACCAACTCATAAAACTCACCAAGATTCCTGTCCATGGACCTCGTGAGATATTCTAACTATAGCTTCCCTGTTTAAGTGGTAATGGCCCCCAGTTGGCAGAACTGTTTGGGAAGGATTAGAAGGTATGGCCTTGTTGGAGAAGGTCTGTGACTGGGGGCAGGATTTAAGGTTTCAAAAGCCCATGCTATTCTCAATAAGCTCTCTCTGCCTTGCGTTTGTAGACAAGGATGTAAGCTCCCGGCTACTGCTCCAATGCTGTGTCTGCCTGCCTCCTGCCATGCTCCTCACCCTGACAGCTGTCTTCATCACTGTTTTATTGCTGTGAAGAGACACCATGACCAGGGTTACACTTAGAAAGGAAGGCATGCATGGGAGCTTGCTTATAGTTTCAGAGGTTTACTCCATTATCATCACGGCAGGAGCAGGCATGGTGTTGGAGAAGTGCATCGGATGGAGACCCATATCCTGATTCATAGGTGGGGGGTGGGGGTCTGAACCTGGGGTGGGCTTTTGAAGTCTCAAAGTCCACCCCCTAGTGACACACTTGCTTCAATAAGACCAGACCTCCTAATCCTTTTAATCCTTTCAAATAGTGTCACTCCCTGATGACTAAGCATTCAAATATATCAAGGGGGCCATTATGATTTAAACTACCACAATGGTATGGACTTACCTTCTTTCCTCTATAAGTTGCCTTGGTCATGGTGTCTCATTGAGGCAATACAGAAGTAACTAAGACACAACCCCAACTAGCCAGGAAGTGCTGACAGCACTCCACACAGCCCCCTTCACAGCCGAAGTTGTATGTTCATAGACAGAGCACATGAGACTCTACAGATAGTACACAGTCCATAGGTAACCTTGAACACATCAGGGCACTGTCATAGGAGAATGGAGGCTTTCGGCACAAAGCTTGGCTCTGCAGTTTTGAGAAAGGCCTAAAATCCTCAAACTTTCCCAGAAGAGAGATCCAAAGGAATAGAACGGATATATGCAGAGGCTACGTTTTTGAAAGAGCTTTAAAATCTTTAGCTGGAACTGAGTGCCAAAAGTCTTTTTCTTAGGAAGCCAGACAGTACAAACTAGTAAAGGTGACTGCTTCTTCAAACACAATCAGCAATGCATAATTTCAAGGAACACAGGAAAGATAACCAAAGAAACACAATACCACTAAAAGGAGAAAATAAAGCTACAGGGTCTGGCTCTGAAGAAATGGAGGTCTATGAACTACATGACAAAGAATGCAAAGCAGTGTTCTCAGAGAAGCACAAGTAACAGGTGGACACAGACGGTAAACTAAACACGGATCGGGAGAGTAACACACAATGTAAGTCCACCAAAGCCAACAACCATTCAAAAACAAAAACAAAAATCCTAACAGAGATCTGGAGCTAAAAATACAATGTATGAAATTAACAACTCAAGAGAGCATCCACAGAAAACCCCACTGAAAGAGAAAAAAGAATCAGTGAGCCGCAAACAGATCATCTGAAACCATCCAGTCTGAGGAATAAAAAAATGAAGAGCAGAAGTATAAAGAACAAACCCTTGTTTGTGTACATGAATAATGACAGAGAACGTTCCGATCTGAGGTGGGAAATGCTCACCCAAATCACTGACATTCAGAGAACTCAAAGCAAATTGAGCCTGAAAAAGTATTCACATGACGGTCAAAGTTTTCAAAAGTGAACAGAAAGAGAATTCTGCAGGAACCCCACATGGTGACGACTGCTAGATTACACAACACAGAGATGGTATGCCTGGAGAGTGGAATCATACAGCTAAAGCTATGAAAGATAAAACTGAAATCCAAGAATAATTCACTGGCAACGCTGTCATTCATAAGTGAAAGAGAGGCTTTCTGAACAAACCAAAGCAAGTATTGTTGACCACAGCTTGGCTGACTGGAAATGCTGGAGTTCTTCAAGTTGAAATGAAAGAATGTTAATTAGCAATGTGAAAACTCACCTAGTGCAGAGGACAGTTGACTGTTCCTACAAGTTCTAAATCCATGAACTCCACCAACAGCAGGTTGGAAACATTCAGGAAAAACTGTTGTCTCTTCTAAACATGCACAGCCTGGATTTTCTACGCCATTATTCCCTACAGATATATATATATATATATATATATATATATATTCATTGCTTAGAATGACTGGAATAAGATTTTAAAAGGCAAAAAGTATTAAGCACAATTATAACTATAGAAATTTGTTAGTAGGACTGATAATATACAAAGCCATAAATTGTGACACTAACTAAGTATCAGGGGTCAAGGACACATATGAGTAGAGAGCAATGTGTGATTGAAAAATGATGCATCAACTTAAAATGGACTGTTGCAACTTCAGAACGTTATGTAAGCTTCATTTTAAATCTGCAGTAGATATAGAAAAGACAAAGAGATAAGAATCAAGGCACCCAGGTCCCCTAATCAAATCACAAAGAAAACCAGGATATTATTCATTCATTATAAAAAGGAGGGAATCCTGCAATTATGACAATGTGGAGAGATTAAGAGGACATTTAGCTAAAAGAAATAAGCTGGACACAGGAAGAAGACAAAAGCTGTGTGTTCTCACTTACATGTGGAATTTAATACAGTCAGATTCACGAAGAAAGCAGAATGGGACTAGACAGGGGACAGGAAACAGAAAATGGAGGTGAATGGTCAAATGGTGTGAAGCTTCACTTCCCCAAAGCAAGTCAGCTCTGAAAATCTATACAGTACAGCCGAAGGTTACCAATGCTGCGTGGACTGCTTAGTGTTGCTAAGAGGGCAGATCTGATGACAAATCCTTACCAGAAAGATAAGCTATAAAGGTAAAGAGACTCACAGGAGACCTTAGGAAGTAATGGTGTCCATGTATTGACTCTGAAGTGGTGATAGTTTCCCTGCTCATAGCTCCAAATTTGTCATGTTATAAATATGAAACATGTAGGGCTTTTAATTTTTACTTATTGTTTGGAAAAAGAAATACTAATCATCCCATTCATCTTGATCATGGTTGTTTTTACTGTTTTCTCTTAGGAAGAGAAGAGATGGATGGAAGACTACATAAAATCTTTTCTATGGCTAATGTGTACAAAAGCCGACTCTTACTGTAATTTCCCCCATTGTTGACATTTTGGAATTTACTTTTCTCCTTATGGCTTCTCTCCATTACATATCCCCATCAGCTCAATAAATTAGTTATTTTCCTAGTTGAACAATCCTGCCCTCTGATGTTTTATGTATCCCTCAGAGTACATTAGCGGGCAATGAAATCCCAATGAGTAAAATTGAGGACATGGTTAAAACAGTGATTTAAATTTAAATAGTTCTTCTAATTCATTTCATAGAACAATAGGCGTAAAAACTGCTAGTAATAAAACTTAGCCATTACATATTGTATTACTAGTAAAAACATTAATGTTGTGAACCATAGTAAAAGCAGAAGCCTCCATCCTCTAAAACAAAATGCCATCCCCTCCCCAAATGAAACTTGAGTCATAAAGAATGGAACTTCCGCTCGAATGATACCATAGCCCAATTCTGGACCCAATCTTCCAGATCAAAGTTTTCAAAACTCTACTGTTTAGCAAATGGTTAGTTGGACAGTCTTTTTTCTCCCCATCACTTATTCTATAAAAATATTTTCATATTTTCATTTTCAGGAGCTCATTTATACCATAGATTTAAACATTCTCATGTTGCTGGACATTATTGACTTAAGGGAAGAAACAAGTGGCGTAGAAGACAGGAGGTGAGGTGAGCGAGCAAGAGGAGAAAAGGGAATTTAACTAGCATGGCTTCGTGTTTGTCAGCAAGAGCTCAGAGGCTTGCCATCGCAAGTCAGGAGCATACAGCCTTTGCTTGGTGTAGAATCCAATATTAAGTCAGTCAAACTTTTCCCAGTGTGTATCTTATGAGACAATGGATTGAACAAGCTAAATCGTTCGCCGCACAAAAAGGAAAACTGATATTCCGAAGGGATTTGGTCATACTCACTCGTACATCAAATGTTTTTATACCACCGACATTTGGAATTCACACAAATAATCGTATCTAACTGTGTCCCCGCAAAAACACTAGTGGGAGGCATGAGAGAAGTTGAAGGGAACACAATAGGGCATTTTCAGCTACGTACCGGCAATGCCACAACAGAGCACACTCAGAGACAGGTTTCCAGCCAGCTCTAACTATGGCGTTGGGGGGATTGTTAACATTAAAGCATTAGCTAGCTGCCCAAAGAGCTGCTCAAACAATAAAGGAGGTCAGTCAGGTTGTCAAGCTGGTTGCCACAGTGGAGAGAAAGCACAGGTTCCGGAGGCACCGTAGTTAACGGGAAAGCAGGTAATTCCTTGAAAATCCAGCAGAAGGGCCATCTACCACAGAGCAAAGTCCCTTGCCCACACTGAAGCCCTTACGAGATGAGGAACTTCCTCAGAAGCATATATCTCTAGCAGGCTTGGGTTTGGAGAGCTACCTAATTAACCCAATTAATGAAAACCTGTTCAACAGAACATTCTTTATTACTTTTTCACTCCCCCCCTTCTGCCTCCTGCCCCAGTTAAACATGTTTCAACATCATTCCCGACTTGATTTTCACCACGGTAGCTCAGCATCCTCCTGGAAGCGGCAGCGGAGTTTATTCACCGCCAGGCCAAGTTTGGGTGAAACAGGACCGAACTCATAGGTCCTTTGCTTAGCCCAGAAAAGCCACACCAGCATCAGCAGAGGGGCCCTGTGCACTTCGTACCTGGCACAGACCATCTAGGAGACAGAGACATAACCAGGCATCTTGCTCAAGCCATTACACCATTACAGCCACCCGTCCAACAAAAACATAAAAAAGTGCTCTGCTCAGAGAGTAAAACAAATCAACACTACCTCTTACAAAGCTTCCTTCTATTACTTCATCAGAGGAGGACTAGAAAAACAGGCTAACTTTTCCACTGAACAAGATAGGGATTCACTTGGGTATCTATTCATAAGGATTTACAACATCCTTGTCCATTCCATTAACACCACCAACTAGATACCAGCCTGTAACTGGCTCTTCTCCAGAATGAACACATAGGCAGCCTCAGGGAAAGAGTTCTCAGACCCATCTTCAGAAATGGCTCTTAGAATGAAAGCAATCACATCCAACTACACATCCACCAGACACTGGAACACACAAGTTTTATTTCCTGGGCCCAGCAGGCCTATGATTATAAATAGCCTTTCTAGTACCAAGCTGTGGTGAATGCTGAGGGAAGGTTCCAGAAGGTATGAGGTCCTTGCTTGGACAGGACAGCAAGAGGAATAGATTTTTATCTTTATTTAATTCATCAAGGGAATGAGACTCAATATGCCTAAAAGATTGAAACCCAGAGGCCAGTGTGAAGAGAGTGTCCTGGATGAGTGTGAGAAGCAGGCACACTTGACATGAAATCTTAGCTCCAGAGCTCAAAACCGTTGTGAAAATGAGTATTTCTAAATCTCTTTTTTAGTTTCCTCTTTCGGTAAATTAGAGATAATTGTATAAACACCACAGAATGAATGGGAAGATTCAAAGGAATAATTCACACCAAGTTTTAGTGTCCAGTAAATGTTAAAAAACAAACAAAAAGCCTTTCTACTCATACTATAATTTCCTTTAGAAGCAATGAGGTTGTACAATCAATACTCCAACCTTCCATCAGGGCAGGAGAAAAAGACCCAGAGAAAAGGTAGAAAGAAACATTTTAATTCCTAAGAGGAAAAGTAGTAGATATTTGCATACTACAGTCACGGATATGGCCAATCGGTTATTAGCACACTCTGACGATGCTCAGGCTCAGGGCACCGGTGTCACAGTTCTGGTGCATGGTCACACATCACTGCCTGGCTAGGGAACCACAGTGCTGCATGAGATGGAGGGATGGGAAGGTGCAGGGAGAAAGGGCACCACCTCAACTCACTTGTCAGGAATCAGCAACAGAGCCAGTACTGCCCTACGGGACTCACGAGGTGTAAGGCCGGCAAGGAATTAAAAATCTGTGCCTTGTGCCTCCCCCTCCCCCCCACGCCCCACCCTTATGAATTAAATCCTATTTTTTGTTTGTTTTGTATTGGTAGTCAAAGCAGGGAAAATCCTAGAAATGCCCTTTCATCCTATGCCATCTCCTTCAAAATTGCACAATACTCGGAGCCTAGCTCCAAACACAGATTGAAACCATGATATGAGAGTTGCTGGTAAGGGCTGCACTGAAACCTGCTACAGGCTTTGGAAGGAAACCAAGGAGGAAGAAAAGAAAACATTCAGTGCCTGTCTAGACTTCATATCACCAGAACTGAACCTCACTTCCACAGGTGGCCATAAGAGGATGATAATTAAGATTAGCTACAAGGTGGCACCTGCCGTTTCTGCTGCACAATCAGCCTCCCAAACTTCATCTCTCCCACGTCTCCATCTCTCCTCTCTCTCATGTCTCCATCTCTCCTCTCTCATTCCTCCATCTCTCCTCTCTCTAAATGCCTCCATCTCTCCTCTCT
>CABHPH010158619.1:2614-20400 GCA_902168325.1 Peromyscus nudipes
AAAAAAAAAAAAAAAAAAAAAAAAAGGTCCTCCCATGATTCTGCGGCACAGATAGCAGAAACCAGTGGGCCAGGTGCTCCTTCACCCTTGCATGTCACACTTAAGTATAAACTGGCCATGGTATAGCTTCTATGCTCCAGCACTATTCTATTGTATTAAGTATGTACTCCAGGCTTTGTTTCAGCCCTTCAAAATCCCAGTTCTTACAGTACAAATGAGCATTTGCTTAAAGATTTAAGGTTTTTCAATACACAGATATAATGCTTAATGTTTGTTGTTTCCTTGCTTTTTTTCAGACAGGGTCTTTCTCCCTCTGTAACTCAGGTTGGCCTGGGACTCATGTAGCCCAGGGTGGCCTTAATCTCATGAATGATCCTTGTGCCTCAGTTTCTCAAGTGTTGAGATTACAGGTCTGGCTTTTAAATATTGAAACCAAGTATTAAGAAAGCCAGTGACTGGATTTAAAGGGAGAAACTATGCAGGGAATTCAGAACCTGCATACTGTGTTATGCTCTTTCATGTCATGCCTCCTCCTTAGCACATGACACACACAGTGTTAAAACAATTTGGAGGGTATGGTAGTTAAAAATCATTAATATAGGAATACTATTTTTATTCACACTCATATTTTTTTAGAGTTTGTGCCTGCTCTGATGATTTCCCCAAATAGTTTTTAAAAGTCTAGTACACTGTAGTGAACGTTAAAATCACAACTATTTTTTCAATACAGTATCCTTCTTCCTTCCCGAAACACGAGACAGCCGCCAAGTGCCCAGGGCCCAGGGTAGGAAGATGGAAACCCTAGGAAGCTCTTAACTATCACAACAGCACTGAGAAGCCAGGGTGGGGCGGGGGTCCTTCCTAAAGCTACAACCTTCATATTCCGTCAGTAAACCTTCGAGAAGGAAGGGAAGGTTTGTTCTGCGACCTCCCACGGTCCACAGCATGT
The DNA here is from genome assembly GCA_902168325.1 of Peromyscus nudipes. Lineage (NCBI taxonomy): Eukaryota > Metazoa > Chordata > Mammalia > Rodentia > Cricetidae > Peromyscus > Peromyscus nudipes. The sequence continues at coordinate 3,564 of CABHPH010158619.1, forward strand.
GAGCAATTCCTAAACCCACTGCCTCTGTGTGAGGAGGAATGATGGATGCCTGTGGCAAGAGCAGGCCTGCACAGGACCCACATGGGCAGCAGTGGCACCTGGGAATGAGCGGGTTGCACTCTCCAGGGTCCAGCGGGTTGATGTCACAATTCTCGTAGTCAAAGGTTCCGTTCCATAGGTGCTTAGCCAGCTGGAATGCTACTTTCCGTTGTGCTAATGTGACTTCCTTCCCATGCCACACGTAAACCTCACTTCCGAAGTCAAACACCAGGACCTGGAAACCGCACAAAAAGCATGTGTGAACTGCAAGGGCAGATCCCAGGGTTTGGTCACACTTGATGAAGTCACACTGCTGAACTCACACCACCCAAAGCTTTCAATCAAGAGTAAGTATTTCCCTGTATGTGTCCCCTCCTCTCTCTCTCTCTCTCCTCCCCTCCCTCCCTCCCTCCCTCCCTCCCTCCCTCCCTCCCTCCCTCATTCATTCATTCATTCATTCATTCATTCATTCATTCATTCATTCATTCAACATACACAGCTTATCACACACATGGCAGGTGCTGAGGAGCCAACGCTGTCTCTCCTGTGTACAGTTCTAAGACCTCGAGGGGCAGAGGTCATACCATTCATATAATGCGGGCTTATTGCTAAGTGTTTGTTGAATGGATGAATGAACGGATGCTCCTTGTTATTCCTCTATTCTCACCTTCATTTCCAGCACTCAAAATTCTGTTTTTTGTTTTTGTTTTTGTTTCTTTGTTTTTCAAGACAGGGTTTCTCCGTATAGTTTTGGTGCCTGTCCTGGATTTCGCTCTGTAGACCAGGCTGGCCTTGAACTCACAGAGATCTCCTGGCTCTGCCTCCCGAGTGCTGGGATTAAAGGCATGCGCCACCACCACCCAGCTCTGTTTTAATTCTCAACTAGGCTCCATTTCATTTTCTTCTTAAAATTACTGTTCATTATTTATTTTTTCTGTGACTTTTGTCCCCATTTAAATGTCCATATACATCATGTCCTCAGTCTAGCTTTGGATGACAGTTTTCTTCTCTTTATTATTAAAATACGTCATTATATGTTGAGTGTGTCTCTAGCGTGTACAGTGGGATGCTCTGGGATACAGACAGGTAGTAAGGTGGCTGACCAGTGCGATAACTGACAGCCATCGCCTTATGCTGCTGCTCACTCCTGCTTCCTGTTGTCCGAGTGGCAAGAGCAGTGAAATCTCCACATTTCGCAGGGGTGTCCAGCAGCAACAGCTGACTGACTGTAGCTGCACCTTGAGTATCAGATACCTAGGACCATGCTGTCCCCCACACTTGCTGCTCCTGCCCTCTGACCTCCGCCCTCTGCCCTCTGCCCTCTGCCCTCCGCCCTGGGTGCTTTCTATTCCCCAGGCCTGGCCTTGGTAGCTTCTATTCTCTTTTCTGTCTCTGCATAACTGACTTTGTTTTATCCCGGGCCCCCCTTTTCGGGGAAGATTCCACATATAGGTGAGATCACACATTAATTTTCTCTCTGTGCCTGGCTTATTTCACTTATTCTGTAAGCTCTAGGGGTTACATTCTTTGCATTTACTAAAAGTTTTAAAATTACATTTATTTGGTGTATGTGTGTGAGATGTAAACGAACAAGCTCTCTAATCAAAATACAGAGTGGCTGGAAGGGTCAAGAAAAGAAAATATGGGGATGAATAGGTGGCTCAGTGGTGAAGAGCATATATTGCTCTTCCAGAGGACCCAGGTTCAGTTCCCAGTACCACATGATGACTCAATCCCAGAAAATCTCATGCCCTCCCTGGCCTCTGTGGGCACTGCATGCATGTTGTATACATGCATACATGAAAGCAACACACCCATACAAATAAAAATAAAATTAAAAAAAGAAAATCCTGTGACTTTTGAAAAGAACATTGTTTATGTATTTGTGCATTTGTTTGTTGTGTGTTCATGTGCACACACAGGAAGTCAGAAGATAACTTGAGAGAGTTAATTTCCTCTGTCTACCATGTTGGACCTGGGAACTGAGCAAGTCTCCAGGCTTGGCAGCAAGTGCCTTTACTCACAGAGACATTGTGCTGGCCTGAATTCTTTCTAATATGTGTCACCTAGTGGAAGTTTCTTTACAGCAATTAGAATAGTTAATGACACTGGAAATACATGTAGTTAATAAATATTTACTGCAGTGCACAAAAAATACTTGACAAATTTGTAAATTGCATTAACTATATGTAAATTATATGTAATCATATATACTCACAGTAATTATTCCTGAAACTTTAGTACTAAAATTTATTTTAATCTTTATATACCTCAAGACATGGGGATAATATTCATATTTTATATAAAATATAAAAGCCTTCAATGATCCATGACACTTTTGAAAAATATTCTGGACTTTGTTAGTATTGTAGATAGTGGTAATGGTTTGAAATAGCAACTCCTTTAGCAAGTGCCGTGTTTGATAGTCAGTATGGAACCAGCCAGAACTCTCTGCCCAGGTCAGCCCTGAGCACTGTATCCTTGGAGCTGGTACCTCTTTGGACTGCAGAAGGGAGCATTTCGGAATCTTCCCCCAGTAGTCATCATCAGGGACGAGCTTGTCGTCGGTCAGGCGGTAGACACAGTTCGTCTCTATGATGGCTGTCTCATACAGTTCGTCTTCCTTTGGGTCTCCGGCAGCTTTGGGGTGAGACAGGACATTAGAAAATAGTTGTCCCTGAAAGGACCAGTTAAGGGAGGGGGCCAGGAGACAGGATGTTCAAGCCTCCTCACTTTGAAATATGGCAAGCTCTTACACTGGTAACTGGTCTGGCCACCCAGGAGCTTCCAGAAGTCTTTGGCTGCATGAGTATGTGTGTTAATTCCTTCCTCAATGGTCTGGATGTATGTAGCTCTACAACCAAGCTCCCTCTTTGTCTGAATTAATGTTGCAAGTTCAGATGCCTGGAAAAGAGAGGGACACAGTGAGTTAGGAGGCAAAACCAGTGTGGTCTGCCCAAAAGGACACACTCGGTCATCAGTGGAGAATGAATGCATGGCTAGAGTTGGGCAGAGGGTGGTGGACATTGGTTGTCTAAGCTGAGGAGTAGATGTATCAAGTCTTTGGAGCAATAATGCTCAGTGTATGAGATTCAGCTGATAACTCATGGGCTTTAGACACTGTTCCTAGTCTGGGGCTTTCCCCAAGTGTGTGCAGGTGTGTGTACACATGCATGGATATGTGGGGAACCAGAGGAGGACTCTAATTACTTTCTTCCCTTGAGATTGAACCTGAACTTGCCATTTTACGTAGACTGGCTGGCCGGTAAGCTCTAGGGATCTCCCTGTCTCTGCCCTACAATTCTGGGGTTACAGGCACATAAACCCACGAAAGAGCCACACTGGCTCTTCGCAGATGTGTTGGTCACCCAGGGGTCAGCTCAGACTCAGGGCTTTCCAATTTGAGATGCAGGTCACAGACCTTTGCTTCAGTACCTCACGGAAGCTTCTTCAGAGATGCTGGCAAAGGGAACACTACCTGTCCCCTCCTGCTTGAATGAAACACGAGGCATCTGAGAACCTTGGCATGGGCCAGCTAGTAGAACACCTCCTTGTTGTATAAAGGACACAGCGATAGAAGCGTCTTGTCATTCGGTCACCTACCTTTGCCTTCTCGATGACGTTTGAGAACTCTCCTACCCACAGGAAGCAGTACTGGGGAGAGAGCAGAAGGAAGCAGTCCCCGCTGCTGAGTGACGAGGCTCGAGGCTCCACCAGCCTTGTCTGCACATGTCTTCTACCTGTGGACAAGCCCCAGCGTTCTGTTTCCACCATGCCGGCAGACATCCATGATGGACACGTCTCTGCTACAGACACCCCCCCATTCTAAAGACTCTATCAGACTGAATTTCCAGGACCAGCAGGACGTGGAGGTTAAGATGGGCCACATGAGAGCAACATCAGTGCTTCTTAGGAGCGGCCTCAAAGCCTTGGGTTTCAGCCTATCTGTGGATGCAGTGTGGCCTTCCCATCTTGGGAGGGTGATAGGGACACCCTGCTCTCTCTTTCACATTCCTGCTGCCTTTTCTCCACACAGCCTGCTTCCCATGCTTCACACCTAGCTGTGCTGTAGCATGAGGCATGCCTCCTCCTCACAGGCTCTCCTTACGCAGGCCCTACCCTATGACTCCCAGCGACTGGATGGGGTCACTTAGGAGAGAAACACTGCCTTGTGCCACTCTCAACCCCTTCTAAGAGATCCATTGAGTTGGAGCACTCTGTGATTGCATACCTAGTGTCATTTCCACACCAGAGCCCCTCAGTTGTCTTCTGTGTGTGTTGTGTGCACAAGTGTGTGCAGGTGTGTGTACTCATGCATGGATATGTGGGGAACCAGAGGAGGACTCTAGTTACTTTCTTCGCTTGAGATTGAACCTGAACTTGCCATTTTACCTAGACTGGCTGGCCGGTAAGCTCTAGGGATCTCCCTGTCTCTGCCCTACAATTCTGGGGTTACAGGCACATACACCCACTCCTGGTTCTTATGTGGGAGTTGGGGGTTCAAGCATAGGTTCTCATGTTTATGTAAGAATCATTCTTACCCACTGAGCCATCTCTCCACCCTTCTCTCTTAAACACATTAAAGAGGAAATGGGTTTGCAGAAAATACTCCAGAACCCTTGGTAGAGGCAGAAGCTACTCCATCCATCCTTCTCTTGATGATCCAGCTACAGAGGTCACCTCTAGGAGTAAAGCTGCCCCCCATCCCCACCCCCAAGCCCTAGCTTCCTGCTGCACTTCCAAATCTCATGTATTATAGACAAAAAGGTCAGGAGAGTTGAACCTGGGGATGGGTGAGGCTCATTTACTCCTGCATTCCCCTGATTCCTTCCCCAGGGATTTGCTTCCTTACTCTGGCTGGCATGGATCATGGCTTATCCTAGTAGGGAGAACTGAGAAGGGTGCACAGACCCATGCTAGAGACTTCAGACACATTTGGTAAAGTGCATGGTGGTGCTGGGGCTAAGGGCTATTGGGACAGAGCAGAAACAAAAGCTGAGACTCTGGAAGGGTAAAGAACTGAGTCCAACTCTGGCTCTCCCACTCAGCAGCTCCTATGTCCACATTCACACACTCTCAGAGCTCCAGTGGGCAGAATATTCCTGGCCTTATGGAGTCTGTGATGCCACAGTGAGGGAGCCAGCTTAGCACCTAGCAAGGGAGTCTCAGATCGAGTGCCTGCCCTCCCCTCACAGGCAACAGTGGATTCAGCCAGGAGTCCTGCTATGACCAGACAGAAACTCCAGGCTTCCACAGTTCCTCTAGATCACCAGGAAGCATACCTTTAATCTGCAGCAACATGAGCTTCTTGTACGGCACGGCGCTGTTGTTGGAGTTCTGTTCCAACAGGTTGACACTCCGCAGGCTGATGCTGCTGAAGTTCTCCCTGCTGGCCAGGCCTGCCAGAGTCACCTCTGAGAAGTTGGAATTGGATGACACTGGCAAGGAAGGTGGGGAAGGACGCTCAGTGGAACGCCAAGGTTCACAATCACAGGTGACTCCTAACCCACAGGACCTGAGTCTGAGGAGCCGTACCGTCCATGCTTAATCACCGTGCACAGAATTAAATGCACATGGAAAGCGTCAACTGCTGTTAAGTGTCACAGCCCTTGTCACCCTGCAGGAGGCCAAGTCAGTGACATGGACCAGAACCACCTGCCCAGCTTAACATCAGGTGCTAGACTCACTCCATCCGATTCTACCAACAGTGCTCAGAAGTCCTAACCCCTTAGAGATGCTGGGACTGATTCCCCCTGGTAGGCATCTCTCACCAAGTCTTCACAGGTACACAGGGGACAGCCTGTAGGGGTGATTCATTCATTTTGTGACAATGTGATCAATTACACGGTATCTTGAGGTCCCTTGCCCTCAGACTTAAGGCTGTAGTCACAGGACGCTGGGTTTTCAGTGTGGACCAACAGCCAGCACAAGCCAAGCCCGAGACCCACAGAAGTGGAGGTGGTGGAGAGTTAAGTGAAAAATTGTGCCAACACGCCTTTATGTCTTCCTAACTCTTTGTTTTAAAAATGTTACTACTGGGGCAAAAGTCAGTCAGTGATTTCGGCTAGGATCAGACTCTAACACTGAGAACAAAACACCAATGCTGTTTGCTGGGATTGTAAGCATGCACCACCACTAAATACTCTTTTTAAAAAAACACCCAAAAAATTTGGCAAATTAGTTTATGAACGCTACAGGAAAAGAAAGATTATAGCAAAAAATAAATATTTCAATATCAAGACGCTGCTGCTATGCCTGCCATGAGGAGCATCATTGACAGTCGTGGAACCCATGTTCTGGGCCAGGTAAAGACAGACGTGTAGCTCAGGGTCAGGTACAGTCAGAGACCAACCTCACTCTCTGTTCCAGAGTCCATTCCAAGTCCCCACCCCAGCCCATCTCACTGGGTCCAAGCAGCCCCAGGACCTCTCTCAGAACAACCGGAAAACACTGGTTTAAAGTGCTGAGGTGAGGAAATGGTTGAATTTGCATTTCCACAGGAGATCTCCTAAGACACGCCTGAATAAGACTAAGTGGAGAATTGCTGTGTTTGGGTTTTTCCACCTTTGAAAAGTGGCCGAATTCCCAAATCCAGAAACACACGTCTCCTTCCATCTCAAGACCCAACTCAGCAAAACAGCATCATTTAAACAGCACTTTAGTGAGGAACCTTTAAACTCGAGGCAGGCAGACATGTGCAGGTGTGAATTCACTTTTGCTAACGAATGATGTCTGAACACCCACTGGCCCCGCAAGGCGGATCTAAAGGAAGCAATAGGCAAGCGGGGCTCAGACCCAGAAGCAGGCCCCTCCCACTCACTCTTTTCCACTTTCATCCGCTTGGACTCCATGAAGGCAACGTTTAGCCTTTGCTCCGTGTATTCCTGAAGGAGATCGTCTCTTGCTGCCAGCAGTTTGAGAGGGTTCTTGGAAGCCTGGACCCGGCGCTTGGGCCTAACAGAACGCTTATGTTCTGCCACGGAAGATGTCAACCTGCGGGCAGAGCAGATGTGGCTCAGGCTGTCGTCACCTTACCTTGTAGGTCTTGGACCCGGGACAATACACGCCCGCTATTTTTACTTCCGGGTTTCATCCCCACTACCCCTGCCGTGATGTAGTCACATCTTGGAGGTAAAGGGAGATCTGAGCTTACTGAGTTGATGATGCCTTGTCCATTTGTGCCCGTGGTCTCTGTCTGGAGAGTGTCCGGTGTTATAGGACAGCTCAGTCCACTGCTGGCTAGTCTTTCCGGTTAGGGAGCCCAAGACCGTCTGCACACTCATAGCTACTGCTGCTGTTACCAGCAAGTTCTCAGAGACCCGCTTGATGGCCACTGCACCTCCACTGAATCCTCTTTGCCCCATACTAAATGTTTTCGGCAACACACAGCTTCGCTGTTCCCTCCACGGCTAGTATTAACTCAACCTACCAGCTCCCCGAGGAAATTAACTGCACTTGTGAAGAATACACTGGAATAAAATAGGCCTTCAGAATCATCTCTGGTCCCCGAGACTGTCCCAAGTCTGGGTAGACCAGCCTGGGGAGGTAGTGTGTCAGTGATCTGACCTCCCAATAGACTCCTGTGGTGACATCTAGGTCTCTGCCAGGAAGCATCTTCGTATACCACCGCTGTGCGTGTGAGCACAAATACACGTTTGTTTAAATTATTATGTATCACAACTATATATAACAACTTCAGCACCAACAGTTGGATGGGGAGAAGGTAAACTGAGCAGAATGAAATATCCAAAGCAGTGCATGGAGTAGTTTATGGAAACTTTTATCAATGAATAAACACACCCTTGGAAGACACAGTTGCTCTGAAAATTGCACAGGGAAAAGCAGAGATGTGTAGTGGGTGGCTGTGTGCAATTTGCTTAGAACAAGTGCCTCTACTTCTGGTGATGTTATATGTGGCTTCCTCTGGGGCCCCCTCTGACCTCCCTGGTTGATAGGCATCATCTGTCCCTTGGACTACAGGAATGGTTTTAGGATAGTCTTCGGACCCAAGCTGGAACTGGGAAGACCAAATCTGGACTTTGAGGATCTAGTGAAGTGAATCTGACCGTGCTGTGTTGACCGAATAGCCTGTCCATTTAGTGCTAGAGGTGGACACCTCTTTCCTTGTGGTAGCGGTTTGACCAAGAGAGTAGTCAGCATATGGAAAGAGCCTTGCCTTGAAAGACCATGCTGCTGTCTGTACACTCAGTGCACACCTGAGTTTGAGCTAAATTCCTCCCCAGTGTTTTTTTGTTTTTTGTTTTGTTTGTTTGTTTGTTTTTTTCTGATCTCAGTTTGATACATGTATTTTTATGGCATCTGCCATGGATGGAATCCTAACACATGATCACTTTTAATAACCTTTGGGTACCTCTGAGAGAAGCCATGGGCATGGGTTTTATATTTTACACATCGCTGGAAGCAAAGGAACCTTGGCTCCTACTTTTCTAATTAGTTGTGCTAACCTGAGCTCATGTTATCCAAATATCCAGTTTTGATTAACTTCAGTGGTGCCCAGTGGGACAGTTGTGGGAATCTGCGAAATGGCAATACTATAAAACATGCAATGTTGGAGTGATGGGAAAGCCAGCCACACCTTTCAAGACTGCACAGACATCCAGGGTACACACAGTAGACCTGTGAGTACGGCAGGGCAGCCACATGTGCTCCCTCTGCCCTGAGGAAATGGGCATCTGACGACTACAGGCGGAAGTTTCTGCTGGCAGGAATTGGGGAGCCTGTGAAGGAAGCCACTCTTAACTCACTTGGGAGCGTACGGGTCAAAAATGACATCGAAGTCCTCCTCCAGCTCCACAGGGCTTCTCGGTATATTGTGATCCACGCTGCGGTAGAATTTGGCAAAGGTTTCGTCATCATCCAACTTCATCACCTCCTTGACAGATTTCCCAGTGACGGTGAGAACCGTTTCCTGCATCCCGGCAACTGTCAATAATGGAGCGAAGACACCACGAGCTTTAGAGAAACAATTACTGGGACCTGTCCTGCCTTGCTTTAAACATCATGTCCCTCTCTTAAGTTCCCAGAGTGGGGAAAAGTCCCCTCTCTGCCTACCCCCAGCCCCCAGCCCCCAGCTTGCTCCACTTCTCACATAAGGACTTCCCACCTATGCAGTAAAGGTCGGAACAGGAAGCAGGCTGACCTTGCCTACACAAGAACGCGAGCATTTCTAAACTTGATCCATTTCTACCAGGGGGTAAACTAACCTTAGTCTTGTTCCACATTAGGGTTCTGCAAACTTTTTCTGCAAAGGACTAGGAAGCATTTGGGACTTCTTTGAGGAGATCACATAGCTTATGAAGCAATTCCTCAGTCCTACTGCTACAGTGCAAACGTGGCTATAGACAGCAGATCAACGAAAGGACATAGCTGTGTTCCAATAAAACTTTATTTCCAAGAGCAGGTGGAATGCTGGGGAGGTCATGGCCCCAGCCTGCCAACCATGGGATAAATCACTGTTATTCTATCATGTTGGCTAGTTTCATGTCAACTTTATACAGGATAGAGTCATTTGGGAAAAGAGACTATCAATTGGGAAAATGCCCCCACTAGAGTGGCCTGTGGGCAAGCCTGTGGGACATTTTCTTGATTTGTGATGAACATGGGAGGCTTTAGCCCACTATGGGTGGTTCTACCCCCAGGCAGGTGGTCCTGGGTACTATGAGAAAGCAGGCTGAACACGCCACGAGGAGCATGACAGTAGCAGCACTCCTCCATGACCTTTACGGTCAAGTTCCAGCCCTGCTTGAGTTCTTATTCTGACTTCCCTGGATGAGGGACTACAAGCTGTAAGATAAAAGAAAACACCTTTCTCTCCAAGTTGCTTTTGGGCATGGTATTTATCACCGCCATAAAAATCCTAACTAAGACAATGGTGTAGTAGATTTCATTGTTAATACATCTCACCCACTCAGATTAGCTACTGCATTATGCCCTTAATAGTTCTGGTTTTCAGTGTTTGTGTAACTTGCAGCCTTGAGGGGTCACTGTCAAGAGTAGGGACTCCTAGTACCTGGCACTTGATGACCAGATATGTTTTATCAAGAGAGAAAAAGCTATTTCTGCATCCTGCCTTTTGTGTCACTATTACATCAAAATGTTCATTGTATTATTTTTTTTTTTACTAGAATTTTCTTTTAGAAATTACTTGGGATTAAAAGAACAAATACCATTTGCCTTAACAGAAATGATGCCTACGACTCAAAGCTCACCCAAGAGTATGTTGATTTTGTATTTGTACAGTAACTGCTTTCCAGTGTAAAGGCAAAATCACTGAGTTATACTTGGATTGGATGAAACCCCAAGGGTTTGGAGTCAGTAACAAATGCACTATTGGGCGTCCCAAATTCAGGATATTATAGAGTGGATCAGAGTTTGAACGTTAATTAGTACTAACTACAATTTTGTTTTTTGAAAGACAACAATAGAGAGCTTGTGTGTATGTGTGTGTGTGTGTGTGTGCAAACTGCTAAAAGTATCCTCAAAAGGAGAAATGTGATTGAGGTGAGAAAGCCATCTGAAGTAGGATTTGGAGAGCCTACTATGGCCGTATATGCCCATCATGCCAGCACCTGGGAGGAAGATTGGGAGTTTAAGGTTATCCTTGGCTATGTAGTAAGTTCAAGGCTAGCCTAGTCTACATGAGACCTTGTTTCAAAAAACAAAACAACAGTAATAACAAAAACATTACAGAAAAACAAACAAACAAAAAACCCAAAAGTTAAGAAGTTGAAAGTTGGGATTTGGAGATTCTGAGAGAGCAGCATGGTGTCAGGGTTTTTAAGGTTTTCTTTGTCATTCATTGAAAGTAGAGACCATGGTGTGCTGTAGTAATACAAGCTGAACCTCTCCTCTGCCTTCTGGCACGTACCTTTGTTGTTCAACCTCCTTAGAAAAGTTTCCAGCCTGTCCAACTTCAGGTCCGATTCCAGCTGCATATCTGGTCTGGCTTCAATATCTAAACAAGGAGAAACCATGAGTGAGCAAGTACCCCTGGGGCTTCCCTGTGCAGATGCTCACATCACTCTGGACAGGGTAACGTACCTTCCAGGGGTTTGGAAACTGGGGTGGTGCCTCTTGATTTGCTGCAGAGAGGGGATGAGACTGGAGTTATGGCTGTGGGTGATGCCAGACCTACAAAACATACAAAAGGGAAGTTTAGCATCTTAAAGATTAATTTTGGAAATTCACAGAACCCAGTGAATCTGCACATGTCCCTACAGTATGAGCATATACACAAGTATGCACAGGTTAGCCACCATGGCTGTGCAGGCCAAATGCAGCCGTACCTATGATTTTCCTAGTCCTATGAACTATGCAGCTGCCAAACTGGTATTCCAAAATGAACAGTGAAGACAAGGGGAAACATATCCACAGCATATAAACAGACTGAGAGTGTACATGCTTCCAGGATACATCGGAACAAGTGAAGTTTTGAGGGCCTTTTTTTGGGTGGCAGGGACCACAGAGGAAAAAGCAAATTTGTACCATCTCCCACAGAGGAAGTTAGGAGTAAGCTGTCCTGTCCTAGGTGGCAAGTGGTCTTGGGCACCAGGATTCTCGTCCAGTCTGGGGCAGTGGGGAGGCAGTGACAGTGTGGGCTTGTAAGCATTGGATGGAGACTAGCCCAGAGGTCAGAAGAAAGACAGGCGAATACACATCAGTCCCATTTGGGATTATGAGAGGGTCACACTCACACAGCTGAGGGATGCTGGAAACGAACATATGTTCCCTGAGACACAGGGAGGGAAGTGTTTACTCAATCCAAGGCTGAGGGACATGAAAGGTAAGAAGGGGAATTTTAGCACAGAGTGGGCACCCAGTTGAAATATGAAAACACAGACAAATAGAGAGTTTAGAGATACCCACGCCGACCCAAGTAGAAGAGGCTGGGGAGAGAAGTAAGTGTAGTGTTTGTGAAGAACTGAATAAGCTGCTGCTGATCTCTGCATCCGTGTGTGTGTGTGTGTGTGTGTGTGTGTGTGTGTGTGTGTGTGTGTAAGTTTAAGAGGACATAACCCTGCTCTCCTAGGACAGCCAGAGAACATGTAAGTTACTTTCATCTACAAGGAAAGACAAAGGACTTGCTCCGTTCCTTCTCCTACAAGCTGGAGAGAGGCAAACAGCATAAAATACAGGAAAAGGGGCAACAACTGGGAAGTGGCTTGAAACTTAAATTCTTAGTAACAGGCTGGAAACTTCTCAATGTTCCTTCGCAAATACACTCGCAGATATACGTGCACACATTCTAAACTCCTTTCTGTTGGCAGGCCTGCAAAAAGCTCCAGGTCCACGAGAAAGTAAGCTTTCTTGAAATAGAGTAATGTAAGTAAAATCTAGTGTCACAGAATAGGACAGACATCAAGTCATTACTTAATAAAGGGGTGCTTGAGAGTTATCAGAAGAGTCCATTGGCTCTGAAGCTAAAAAACTAGGCTGGCTCAGCAGGCTGACTGTACCAAAGAAACTAGCACAATCTGCCCTTCTACATCAACACCAGGCAAATTCTGCTGCGGTAACGCCCCCTGCTGCCCGTCAGGCCACAATGCACAAAAGGGTTCCTGGAAGTGGGATATTGCCTTCCCAGCTAGAGACAGGGATTTCCCCACAATGCAACAGGGGATATAAAGTGAAGTTTCAAAGTATTAAAATAAGCAAAGTTCTCCCCACAGCTCTTGTCTGTGAATTCTAGAAGCAATAAACAAGGACCTCCTCTCTAAGAATCTCTTCATATCTTTTCTTCATAGCACGCTCTGGGTGCTTTTCCTCTGCTCTTAGAATACTAGAGAGATCTTATGGTATGCTAATTGCCGCCCAGGGTGTAAGAATATAAAAAGGAGAGAATGTCCAAAGGAAATCAGGAGAGCTTGGAGCTTCCTGGGGAGAAAGAATGAAACTCTGTACTTGGCTGAATGTGCCATTGGAACAGGGGGATGAGAATCTTTGTAGCGGTCAGGTCGGTTTGGGTCAGGGACTGTTGTATTCTACAGTCAGCAAAAAAACAGATGCCATATAATTGCAAATCAAAAAGAATTAATAGCTAAAATGGATGTGGTCTTTTATATTATATTAAAAGCAAGAAAATGATTATCCCCCAGAAAGATCCATGACTTATAAACACCGAGAAAACCCATGGCTTGTGCAGAAAAATAATGAAACCATTCACTGTGGAATAGACTACTCCATATCCAAACCAGCATACGTGTGTTCCCTGATGTCAGTGTGGGCCAGGGCACAAGGGTATGGTTCTGGTGGAAAAAGTCCAGTTAGGTCTCTTCGGATGAGACAGCAAAATAAAATAAAATAAAAACTAAGCAAATTGCTATCACGATACAAGTTGGAGCCAGTAGCTGAAGACTTGGGCTCTAGTTCACTTTCAATTCCAGTTGCCTTTAATCAATGCTTCTTGTTAATGGGAGGAGGAGAGGGGAAGGGGAAGAGGTATGGGGGGCGGGCGGGGCTCAAGATTACACCTGATGAAGAAAAGCCAGGTCCTGTCGCATCCTCTGAGGGTAAATGATCTTCTGCTGTCTTTGGATGATCCCAAGGTTAACACATTTGTTTCAAAGGCTTCTTCCAATAAGAATCAAGGAAATTACCCTCCAAGGTTTGCCCGCCTCCCCACTCCCTTCTGCAAGCATCTCTAGAATGCATGCCACAGAATGAGTTAGGCTCTGTTCAGAACGGAAGGTTTGAAGAGAAAAAATGCTAACCTTATCAAGTAGATGGCAGAACCCAAAGACTAAATACATGTGAATATGTTTATTCCATTAACTAAGATGTCTGCTTTTAGATAATAGCTTGAGAAATGAAGGCAAATGAATATGGATGATGTAGGAACCCTAACACTTAACCATATCCCATGGGACATGAATTAAAGCCCCAAACACCCCCAGACTCTCTGGAGACTACTAATGCATGTGACTCAGCACTCAGTTTCCCACCCCGTAGCAGTTCTAGTGTCCCTGGTACACTAACTGATCTGCAGGGCATCCCTCCTCCCTGGAATTCAGAGCATCTTTTGGACATCTGTCACTCGCCTGCAAGTTGACTTCTCTAAGCCGCAGCTTACAAAGCTAGAGCCAGAGGGACATAAGAAGTTACCTGCAAGGGACTAAAATACTAAAATACCTTTATTACCAAAAGCTTACTTGGTGGTGGTGCGTTGGTTGGGAGGCATGTCTAGATGTACGTCAGGTCACGAGAAGATGGAAACAATTTAAAAGGAATTGTGGGGAATAATTGGTTAAAATTATTCCTATCTTTCATTTTTTTTTTTGTGGCAGAGCTGCAATTGCTTGTGAAACCTACAATTGTACTCAATTTCTAAACAGGCAAGTTTTGAAATAGTGACAGATTGAATTAGGCGTCCTATACTGAAGGGCCGCGACTGCAAAGTCCGTAGCAGAAATACTTCACACAACCATCAAAACCCATATTTGCTCAACACCACTGCAGTGTAATATGTAAAGACCAGGGCTTTCCCCATTTCTGCCAAGTTGTCATGTGCCATTCTACTGCCATGGATAAGTGTGCCCTGATGTGTGTGCCCACACATGTGCGTGCATGAACACACACACACACACACACACACACACACACACACACGGGCTCTGACCTTTCTTCACCATTCTTCCTGCCACAGTGAACTGGGTGGAGTCATTGGCAGCGCCTCTGCCCTTCGTCTTCCACGCTTCCTCTCGCACAGTGATGAGGTGTTTCCTCTCCTCAATCGTCATCTGGCTCTCTCGACTTTCTGTGACCCGCTGTGGACAAAATGCACAGGAGAGGAAATAAGAGGAGAAATCACAGAGGTGTGCACTTCAGCCTGGCAGCATTTCCCCAGTGAAAAAAAAACAGGTAAAGAAACAAAACTGCCATGTTTGACCTGTCTCCTGAGGCCTGGATGAGTTCATGAGGAAAGCTTACCCCTACGTGCTCACAAAGAACATGGTTAGTCAAGAACATTTCATCTAAGTCAGCTCCCCAAGAGTATGAGTGATGGCGAAGTAAGAAAGCCGGTAAGAAGGAATGTGAATTACAAGATTCCCCAGGACTGGGTGGGCCTCTGGTCCAGCAGTGATGTCACCTGGGGAGTTAGGTAGCCAGGGGAGCCTAGGAGAAGGCTCCAGGTAATAACAGAGCTAACACCCGTGATTTACTTTGTGGTAGACATAACCTACACAGAGAACAACGGTTCTCAGCATTTGAGTCTCTAATGGGTGATTTCATTGACAAATGTCAGCTTCCCCATCATCTAATCTATGAATCTTCCTTGCACATGATTCTTTAGCACACCTTCGTGGCCAGATGTGATTCTGACATCCTTAGTAATTAGAAGAGGTGAAGATCTTGTACCAACACATGATAGCTAAACACAATGCATGATCCTAGTATGGGTCCAGGGGTGGGCTTAGTAAGGCTATTATTGGAGAAAATTGACACAGTTTAAATACAGATGTGGGTTTTGTACACAAGATACCAACATTGAGTCTCTTGTCTTGACCACTGCATCACCGAATCATGGGCATGGGGGAAAACACCCTTGACTATAGGAAGCTCATACTTAAGTACTAAATGGAGCAACCAACTCAAACTTGTGCGTGGTTTGGGAATGAAAGGTAAAATTAGACACATAAAGTCAAACACATCCACATCCACAGTCACAAACACAGATACACGTATACATACACATTCATACATAGTCACACACACAAACACAATCACACACATTCACTGTAGTAACACACACACACACACACTCATATATCTAACCACACATACAGTTGAACACATAAGGACAGTCACAGAGACACAGATACATACTCACACAGTCACCCATGACATGGGAGAGGGGACTAGGAGAGAGGTAGAGGGAAGAGGCAGGAAGAGTGAATATCAGGAATCGGTGGGTAAGGGAGAGGGTGTAGGGGAGTATCCCGCCTCTCATGGTTACTTCTCTAGAAGTCTTAACTGTTGCCAATATGAAAGTTACCAACAATTAAAAACAAAAGCAAGAACATTTAAAACCTTTCACGCAGGACTGACAAGATGACCCTAATTCCAAAGAAGGCTTGAGTTAGTAATTTTACTAAATAAACTATGGGGTTGTCATGACAGAAAGACGCAATGAAGTCTGAGAGAATTAAGTTTGCTTGAAAATGCAATGTCCAGAGTAAAGTTTAATTAAACCAATAGAACATCTGCCTAAAAGTATTTCCAGAAATATTCAGAATGCCTTTAAAATTGGTTCCTTTCTCTATGGTGAGTTCATGGTCTCTCCAAAGAGCAGGGTGTGATAATGCGGTACAGTCAATGACTCAGAAAAATGCTTGAATCAACAACGTGCTGTCCTCGAAACACCTAAAATGCCTTCCTGGAAGATGAATGATCTGAGCCCTGAGATGAAACAACTCAGCCCAAAGCTTCCAGAAGGAATTTTTTTTTTATTTCCTTCTAAATGCAAGTATTAAACATAGAAGCTTTTCTTTTGCTGGAAATTTCTATATAACTTGGCTAGTTGTCGTGTTCGGCTTGGGAACCCCTAGTTCACATGCCTTGACCTTCCGAGGCTCTAGAAGGAGTAATGAATATGCAGTTGTGTACTCCCTGAAAAACCTATAAAATCCACCCCAAGGTATGAAACCTCTCAAAGTATGAAAAAAAAAAAAAAACTACCTAAGTCCCTTTCTTCTTTCAGTTTGAAACTTTAAGTTCTAGGCACAAGGCTTTTTCACCTGACCCCCACACCTAACACCTGACCCACATACCTCCACCTGAC
>CABHPH010158620.1:0-11345 GCA_902168325.1 Peromyscus nudipes
TAGCGGTGAATAGCATCAGGATTGATAAAGATAATTTTTGAATAGGAAGGACCTGCTTAATAAGAAGAGGTGAGAGTTCATCAGACAGACCTTCAATCCAAGCTAATATAAAGAGTAACAAATGCCTTTCATTTGATCAGACAAGAAAAAAATTTTTTTAAAAAAATTTCAAATGATAATTTACCAATGGCACACTTTTCTTAGTGGCATGAAATAAAACATGGGTTTTCTGGTACCACATGTTTCAATTCCATGTGACAATGTTAGACTGTAGATTGTAATGTGACCCATGACATTTTGGACATCAGCTTTTGAGTTTTCTTCTTAAACAAAAAGGATATTTTTATTGGTTGCTGTTAAAAAATTACAGTTAAGAGATTTACATTTTTTAAAGTAAATTCAAAGGGTTACTACAGCTCAAAATGTTTTTCTAAATCTCTCAGAGTTAGGTTGGGAACTAAGATGTTTGAGAGAGCAGTGATAGCCCATGCTTTTCATCCCTGCAAAGACAGACAGATCTCTATAGCTTACTTGTTTCTTAAAGGCGTGATAGTTCACGTTTTTAACGCCACTACTCCAGATCAAATCAGATGCAGTGTTTACAGGTTATTGTAACAAATCCTCTACAGAATTACTAGAAAGGCAGCTAATTTCCAATGGGGACAGGAACAAACAGCAGCTTTTGTGGCTGCCTTTATGCTCTTCTCTGTGCATTCAACCTTGACCACTATTAAACCAGATGGTATCCTGACGATAGATATCATCATATTTATTGCTTAATTGGCATCTATGGACTCTTCATAAAGCAAAAATAGTCCACATACATTTACCATATGGATTCTATATCAAACACTTTCCATATAAGGAGAATGAATATCCTTTCAGAAAAAAATGTCTATATTTTTTTGAGGCATGGAGAACCTGATAGTGAAGGCCAACTATCCTATGGTCATCTGGGCACCCCTTACAATGATGGATTGGATCTCTTTAAAGTCAGAGTCCTCAGCATGGAAGGAAAGGTATTGCAGTGGAAATGGTACATATCAGAATTCCTTAGTGACCAGGATATGGTTAGCACTGAAGAAATAGTTCAGAGCCTAAAGTGCTCACCCCTCCTCCAAGAGAGGCAACTATTGAACTGCAGGGACCAACAGAATGGTCAAATCATTTGGCTAAGGCATAGTTTACTGATGACTCATCAACCATTGATGGATGACAAACTAAAATGGAAAGTGTCAACCTCTAGACTTGAGATGAAATGGCCAAGTTTGAGGAAGAAGATACCACAAAATCATTAAACCACAATTGGGTATAAGACAAACAGCTAAAGAAGGCCAAAGGAACATCTGCAGTTCCTGGGGCCTGTGCAGTGGCATAGCTATACGGCCATCAAAATGGAAAAGCACTCACTGGCAGGTAAATGGCAAAGACAGTGACTCATGGGAGGCATGGATGGAAATGGAAGTACCCGGCAAAGAGGTACCTAAAAGGTCTTGTGAGTTTCCATGGTGATCCAGGTGTTCTTATCCTTGAGTTCCTATGACTTCCCATGGTGACCAGTGAGGTTCTGTGGGTTTCCCCAAGGTAACATGAAATCCTTTGAGGTGGGTTTCATGTCCTCATTTGTCAACACTGACTATATTTTTATTGTGTTTATTTCTAAGTTTTTTCTGATATTCTGTTAATGTCTTTATTCTTTTCCAAACAGTACAGTCTTATTGTAGGTATGTGGGAAGTTTTCAAGCCAGTTGATGTCACTATGTGTCCTATTTATTCAGCCTTGTGTAAATCATTTGTTCTTCATGGTGATCTTTTTTCATTTTTCTGTTGTTGATAGCATTAATAGTTAGACATTTTCTTGGACGTTTGTTGAATCTATAGCTCAAATCTGTACTGACATAGTAATGAAGCTTCCTGTCTACAATCATGGAATTCTATCCTTCTATCTAATTCCTTGTTTCTTTTAATTACTAATTTATAGTTTTACCTACAGATATTTGTCACATTTCTATGTTTGCCTGGCTGTTCATCATGGTGACATATAATAGATTTGGGGTTTGTGTTTTTAATTTACTGAACTTACCTATTTTATTTAAACTGTATGAGTGTTTTGCATCCATGTATGTTTGTTCTCCACGAGTATTTGGTGTGCATAGAAGACAGAAGAGGGCATCAGATCCTCTGCAAGAGGATGTAGGCATGATTGTGCATCACCATGTTAGATTTGGGGATGAAACTCATGTCTTCTACAAGAGCAATATGTGGCCTCCACTGCTGAGCTATTTCTCCACTCCTAAACTTGACAGATTATCAGAATTTTGTGTGTGTGCATGCAGATGCTCACACTGAAAACTGAGTGTACAGAGAGTTGACGCTTGATTAAAAGTCTGTTTTTGGGCACTGGAGTTGATTCAGTAAGTATCAGAGTCAAATTGACATGTAGTCAAAGATTGCTCCCTTTCATTGTAAATCTCCATAATAGTGACCACAAATAACCACTGTGTAGAGTAAATACTAGTCTGTCTTGAAATCTCTTCTCCCAATGCCATTAATCTAAACCTCTTCTATTTGGGCCCTTCAGAAAGCAGGGCCCAAAGTGGTCATATTCTTTGTTATAATACTACTGGAATGGTCTCTATGGCACTTAATAATATTCTTCTCTAAAACCTCTTGAGCAGGACCATCATTGTCTATATTTGTCTCTGCACCACTGCCTCCAAGCTCTTTCTAATATGGCCTACTATCCCTCCTTTAAAACATTCAGCCACTTTCTTAATCCAAAGTGCCAAAGTCCACAATCCACCAACAAGCAGCATGGTCTGGCCTGTCACAGCTGTACCCTCCTCCCTGGCACCAGTTTCTGTCTCAGTCAGTGTTCTCTTCCTGTGAAGAGACAGCATGACTAAAGCAATTATTTTAAAGGAAAGCATTTCATTACAGTTTCAGATGTTTATTCTATTATCATTATGGTGAGGATCATGGCAGCATCCAGGCAGACATGGTAGCTGATACTTCTACCTCCAGATCCACATGCAGCAGGAAAAGAGAAAAGCAGTGGGCCTGGCTTTGGCCCTTGAAACCTCAAAGCTCACTCTCAGTGATATACTTGCTCCACCAAGACCACACCTATTCCAACAACACCTCACCCCCTAATTCCCCCTTAGTAGCATCTTTCCCTGATGACTAAATTTTCAGACATATGGGCTAAGGGAGGCCATTCTCATTCAAAACACCACATTACTTCTCTTTTTTACTTTGTTTTTTGTACATAGGTCTCTAATTTGTGTTTTCTACATTTCTGATGTCTCTCAGTCATTAAGAACTTCTTTTGATTTTCCACAAATGGTTATTTATTTCTTTTTAGAGCAAGTTGTCAGGTAGGTGTCTTAGTTTTGGTTTATTTGCTGTGATGAGACACCATGAAAAAATACATATTGGGGAGGAAACGTTTTATCTGGCTTATACTTCCATATCATCAAAGGGAGTCAGGACAGGAACTCAAACAGAGCAGAGACTGATGCAGAGGCCATGGAGGGGTGCTCCTTATTCTATTGCTCCCCATGACCTTCCCAGGCTACTTTTATGTAGAACCCAGGAACACTAGGTTTGAAATAGCCCCACTGAATGAACTGACTGTTCCCTATCAATCACTACTTAAGAAAATGCCTTACAATCCAGCTTAATACCTGATCATGCAGAGAGATTCTTTTTCAATATAGGTTCCTGGTTCCCAGGAGATTTCAGCCTGTATCAAGTTGACACCAAACAACCCAGCCCATTAGGCCAGACATGCCTTGTCATTAAGAGTTGCTTTGAACACCTAAAATTGCCTGTGTTTCTCAGTGCTGGGAACACAGGAATGCAGGTCAGTGGGAAGGAGAATGAGACAAGGAAATGAACATCCTCATAAAGTCCTGGCTTTTGTTGTGGTGTTGCAAATGCATAGGAACCTGTGTAAGAATCAGAGTCCATTTTCTGCTTGCAAGGTGGTAGAGTCAATAAAATTAATTTTTGGTGAAAAACTTCCAAATAATCTATTGGTGAAATTATTAAGGCCACTCCACATAGTTAAAAGGCAGTTTTCTTTTGTGGGGTAACTTACAAGTGAAGGTATAGGTAACAGGGTGTGGGAAAGGTGTGACACAGTCCGGCAGTGTTCTCTGGAGAACTCTACTCAGTCTACCTCAAGTGACCAGGGTTCAGGAACCAAGAGAGCTGGCCCATCTGCATCTAGGGTCTTTAGCGTCCTCTCTCAGCCCCGCCTTGTAGGAGTGACAGTTACCAAAGCCTCAATGAGGGTTGGAACTTCCAAATCAAAGCTGGAATGGCTACCCACTACATCTCCCCCTTTTGTCTAAATAAGAAAGTTCTAACCTAATACAAGACTATATACAAAGGAATGGTTATCAAATATTGTCAAGGAGTAATGAGGGATAATTACCTAGAGAAGATGGAACTACAACCAATGTGAACAATATCAAGCAAGAAACACATACTAAAATCCAGAGAAGTCTAGAGCGTAGGTAAATGGCATGTTACAAAGATCATTCCAAAGGTGTCCTATCCTAAAGAACCTGAATCTAATACTTAATATGTTCTAATATATATATATATACACTAAGTTGTAACTATAACTGCTAGTCTTCATTGCCATCAAAGACCTGAGAAGGAATATAATGGCACCTGAGAAATGGAAGATGGATGCATGCAACTTTCAGGAATCTTGCAAGAGTGGACAGAGACAGCTGGTAGCCTGGACAGTCACCTAATGTTTCTCAGCCTTGTTAGTGCATTCAAATTGGCTACAGGCCTAGAGTATCTGACAGACCATTTTCAGAAGCAGGAATTCTGAAAGACCATCTTACCCTGTCTTGGCAGAGTTCAGAAGTCACTGTTCCTTGTGTCCTGCTTGTCCAGAAGGACAGCACTGGTATTGTCAGCAGTTGAGGCAAGGACAGTTCTTTGCCCAGTAGGCCATTTTGTGCCAAGAAGACCAACTTCCAAATGGAAATGTCTTAGAAGCCCAACGTTCTCTCAGGATCAAATTGGTGCTGCCAGGAGCAATTGTGTCTCACGTCAACAGATTTCTGAGTTATTTAAATGCCATCTTCTCTAGGTCTATGAAGTGTTTGAAGATTACCTGTCCATCTGAACTAAATATTGTGAATCTGGATAACCTCACTAACGTAACTATAGAGATGACAAGCATAGGTGACTATAAATCTATAAGTCTTATCTACCTAAATAACCTAAGGACTAAGGCTTCATGTAAACAAGGTAAATGGTTTATAAGCAAATATATGGTAAAGGACGATGACTTCAAAATTGTGATGATACACAAGGTATGTATAACAGAGGTAGGAATGTATAGTGCAATATGCAATATGACAATAATCTTAAGTATATATCAATATACAGAATATCATAAATAGAAGAGGAACATACATACAGGATGATAGATATAAATTTACATTTGTATCAATATAAGATATTTCAAATAAGAATAGAAATATATGTACATTATAACAAATATAGTTCTGTATTTGTATCAATATACAAATTATCTTAAATAGGATATAAAAATAGTTTACATTTGTATCAACATATAAGAATTCATGACAGTGCAAATTACAGTGCAAATTATCTAAAACTGCTATTTTACTGAATTTGTTTACTAGTGTATACAATAATCTACCATAATATCTTCTACCTATCCATTCCATTTCTTCTTTTCTCTTTTTCTGTGAGACACTTTTTCTTTTCTTAAGGAGAATACTGAGTTTAATATTTTCTTCCACCCCCAACCCTATAAACATCATCCATAACCCTGAGAAATATGAAACCTTAGGGAGAAGGTGCATTGTTTTCTTAGAATTGCTTCCTGCTGTTTAGGGGGCGATGATATCTCTGTTGGGTACGGTAAGAAAGCTCAGATAGTTAAATGTCAGTTAGAGTAACTGTAGATTCCACAGCAAGTCTCAGTGTAATCGACAAGATTGTCTGAAATTTTGGCAAGAAGTATAGTATGATCAAGATTACCATGGCATCATCTGGATTGGGTAGAGTTGTTGTTTTTGGGGCCCCAACTTCCTTCTGGAGAATTCAGAGATTGCTATTGGAAAAACTTATTTTTTATAAAAATGGAAAGTTTGGAATTAAAGATGACATGACATGTAAGAAAGGATTCTGAGAAATCAAGAGTAAGAGAATTAGAGTCGTGAAGACAATGGTCCCTTTTTATTGGGTTCCTTCTGACCCACACCAGAGGGCTCTTCTGATATGGGAATGAAGAATCCCTCAAAATTTTCTTTTAGCATTATGCTTGGGTTTAGAAAAGGAGTGAGCCAATTCCATCTCCAAAGCCAGCTTGGTTTATAATTGAATTGAATCCACAACTTTTCTAGATTGATAGAGATATAGATGTTAAGCAGTGAGATTTTACCCTGTGTAGATTGGTACCAATTGATTCTTTCTTTCTGCTGTAAACATCTGGATATCCAAGGCCTTATGATTTCTGGAAGACGGGTATTTCCATTATCCTGGAAAGCCAAACACAAAACCTTACCCCAACCTTTGATTGTTAAATTTTTCTTACAACTTGTAGAGATGTCACATTGGTGGATGAACTTGTACTTCTCCTCATCTAGGGGTTTCTCCTGTTCGAATCAAATTTTTATTAATTTTGTTGGTATCCATAGCTTTTCTTCTCCTGCAGAAATAAAAGCAAAACCCCTTCCCCAACATAGGACATGTCCAGGTTTCCATTCTGAGGTCAACACATCTTTGAAATAAACCACTTGGTTTAACTCAGGAGTTTTGTCTGTCATCCAATGTCTCTCCACACCAGTTGTTCCTTTCTCCTCAGCACTGATAAAATTCAAGGTTAATAAAGCACTATGCAATCTATTTCTAGGAGTCATTGTTACCAGTTGCTGTTTATTTAGCATATCCTTTAAAGTTCGATTGGATCTTTCTATGACTGCTTGGCCTGTGGGATTGTGTGGTAAACCTGTAACATGCTTTATATTGTAATAAGCTAAGAACTGTCTCATTTTATTGGAGACATATGCTGGGGCATTGTCTGTCTTAATTTGTACAGGTATTCCCATGATGTTCATAACTTCTAATAGGTGTGTAATCACAGAATCAGCCTTTTCAGAACTCATAGGAGTTGCCCACTGCAATCTTGAATAGGTGTCAATGGTATGGTGTACATACTTTAATCTTCCAAGTTCTGCAAA
The DNA here is from genome assembly GCA_902168325.1 of Peromyscus nudipes. Classification (NCBI taxonomy): domain Eukaryota; kingdom Metazoa; phylum Chordata; class Mammalia; order Rodentia; family Cricetidae; genus Peromyscus; species Peromyscus nudipes. The sequence continues at coordinate 7,242 of CABHPH010158620.1, forward strand.
ATGAAACACATCCATCTGCCAAATTTCATTTCTTTGTATACCTTTTGGATTGTTTCCTGCAGGTAATGGAGTTTGGTTACAGAAGAAACAAGTAGGACATTTTTTCACAATTCCTTAGCTTGCTGCCAAGTTATGGAGAAATCCTTCAAACCCTTGCTATTTACATGGTGTTTCTTATGAAATTTTGAGGCTTCTAGCACATTACCTATTAGTAACTGATCAATCTCATCATTACCTTGTGCTAGAGGTCCTGTCAGACCTTATGGGATCTGATATGTGTTATATATATAATGATGTTCCCCTTTTCTGATGATTTCCTGCAATTGTATGAATAATGAAGTTAATTCTATATTATCAGGAATAAATTCAGGAGTTTCAATATGTAAAACACTCTCTTTTTATATTGAGAGTCAGTGACTGTATTGAAGGATTTTGTCAAGTTCATCAATACCATAAGAATGGCATATAGGGGCTGGAGAAATGGCTCAGTGGTTAAGAGCACCGACTGCTCTTCCAGAGGTCCTGAGTTCAATTCACAGCAACCATATGGTGGCTCTCAACCACTGTAATGAGATCTGGTGCCCTCTTCTGGTTTGCAAAGACACATGCAGACAGAATACTGTATACATAATAAATAAATAAATCTTAAAAAAAAAAAAAGCCAGGCGGTTGTGGCGAATGCCTTTAATCACAGCACTTGGGAGGCAGAGCCAGGCGGATCTCTGTGAGTTTGAGGCCAGCCTGGACTACCAAGTTAGTTCCAGGAAAGGTGCAAAGCTACACATAGAAACCCTGTCTCGAAAAACCAAAAAAAAAAAAGAATGGCATATAGTTCTGCCTTTTATACAGAGTTGTATGGACTTTGTACCACTATACCTAATTCTCCTGATTTGTACCCTGCTTTCCCTGATTTATTTGCATCAGTATAGAATGTGAGGACTCCAGAAATTGGCTTTTGTCATACAATGTGAGGAAGGACCCATTCAGTCTTCTTTATGAATTCTATTCTCTTGCTTTTGGGATAATGGTTATTAATCTATCCCAAAAAGTTACTGCAGACTCTCTGCCAGTATTCATTATCTTTCCATAGTGATGAAATTTCCTCATTAGTTAAAGGTACTCCAATTTCTGCTGGGTCCATTCCTGTGAACTGGTGAAGTCTTAATTTACCTTTTTGAATCAAATCAGAGATCTTTTCTATATAAGACTTTAATTTCTTATTTGTTTTACATGGTAGGATATCGATTCCAATATAATATCTTCCCTCTGCATCAAAATACCTGTGGGGGAATGTCTGGATGGGGAATATGACAAGAATGCATTTAAGTTCTAAATCCACATGATCCACATGTACTGCTTGAATTGTCTTTTGTACTAGAGCCAATTCCTTCTCAGCTTCAGCTGATAATTCTCTTGGACTATTTAATTCTTTGTCCCCTTCTAGAGTATTAGCCAACTTTTGTAGTCCATCTTTGGGTATTCTCATGATACCCAGTAAGATGGAAATGCTTCCTAACCATTTTTGAAAATCATTAAGAGTCTTCATAGATCTCTCCTTAGTTGTACTTTTTGGGATCTAATTATTTGTAGCTCTATCTTATCTCCTAAATAATTAATAGAATTTCCTCTTTGTATTTTTCCAAGAGCAATTTGCAGTCCCCAGTGAGGCAAAAGTTTTTTTACTTCTTTAAACATGCTTTCTAATGTGTCTAACTTTGGATCAGCTAATAAGATATCATCCATATAGTGATAAACTATGGATTGTGGAAACTTTACATGAATTATCTCCAATGATTTTTGCACAAAGTATTGGCTCATGGTAGGGCTGTTTAACATTCCCTGTGGGAGGACCTTCAATTGATATCACAGTATAATTAGGTACTGTGAAGGCAAATTTTTCTCTATCATTTTCTTGTAAGGGTATGGTAAATAAACAGTCTTTTAAGTCAATAACTATTATAGGCCATTCTTTGGGTAGCAGAGAGGGCAAGGGCATCCCAGTCTGTAGGAAGCCCATTGGCTGAGTTACTTTATTAGTAGCTCTCAGATCTGTCAGCATTTTCCAATTACCAAACTTTTTTTTAATAACAAATACAGGAGAGTTCCAAGGGCTGGTAGATTCTTCAATGTGTTGAGCATTTAACTACTCTTGAAGCAGCTGTTCTAAAGCTTGTAGCTTCTCTTGTCAAAGGCCATTGTCCAACCCAGACAGGTTTATTAGTTAGCCATTTTAAAGGTAAGGCAGTTGGTACTTCTGAGAGTTCAACAGCAGTTGTGTTCTGTTTGTGTACAGCCTGAATGGTTGGTGACTCTTTTTTTATAGCATGTTATGATATTATTCCTAGAAACATGCTTTGATGTGTATTTCTTTTCTGAGAGTGTAGGAATTTTGATCTGGGTATTCCACTGTTGTAACAGATCTCAGCCCCAAAGACTTACTGCTACATTTGCTACATATGTCTTCAGCCTTCCTCTCTGTCCTTCTGGCCCCATGTATTCAACCCATCTTGAACTCTGTTTTATCTGAGGTAGGGCTCCAATCCCTAGAAGCTGGACAACTACCTCCTGAAGTGGCCAATTCAGATGCCATGGTTTCAGTGTAATTATAGTCACATTCACACCTGTGTCTACCAGGCCCTCCAGAACCAGGCCATTAATTCGAATTCTAAGCTTTTGTCTTGGTTCATTTATGGAAGTCTGCCAAAAAATTTGTTTTATTGTGTTTTTTGCAAATTGTGATTCATCTATCAGAGCTGTTTTATCATCGATTGTAGTATCAGTTTTTAGATTAGGCCTTTGTTTATTCAGTTGTCCTGGAGAGGAATTTCTTCCATAGTGGCTGGAAATGTTTGTGCCATGTTTGATTTGGGGGCTTGTAAGAGGCCCCCTGGGGTGAATGGGAAAAGGTTGCCTTGTATATCTATTTTTAATCTGCACTCACTGCTCCAATGTCGGACTTGGCCACATCTTCTACATAATCCAGGAGGTTGGGGTCTCCTGTTTGGGCTATTTCTAGAAGTAGTATTACCTCTAGGAGCACCCCATGTACAGTTTTTACTTATATGACCTGGTGTACCACATTTAAAACCCTTGTTACCTCGGGGCCTTCTTTCACCTTTGGGATTTGTCTCTCCTATCCAAGCCTCATTACTGTAGTTAAGAGACTCAACACCATTAGTATACTGAATCCATTCATCCAAAGGAGCTGATCTGACCGTTGATGGTGTAAGTATTCTTTGGCATTCTGCATTAGCATTGTCGAACACCAAGGACTCAGTTAATACATTTCTAAATTCTTTATCTGACACAGCTTTTGTTACAGTTGTGTTCAGCCTTTGAACAAAGTCAGTAAAGGGATCGTGATCTCCCTGTAATATCTTTCTGTATACCTCATTTGGTTTTCCAGGTTCTGGAATTTTTCCCCAATCATTTAGAGCTGCTGTACGGCATAGGGATATTGTATGCTCATCATAGCTGGCTTCTGCATTCCTGCCAGCAAAACATCCCTCACAAAGTATTTGATCTTGGGAGATCACAAAATCTCTGAGTTTACCTTGTTGTTCTAAATGTCTTGCCTCTTCTCTCAACCAACTTTTCCACTGGAACTGCTGGCTATCTTCTAGAACAGCTGAAATTAACTGATGCCAGTCATCTGGAATGATTCTATGTGAGGTAGACCACAAATTTAACATCTGACTTATGTATGTGGCGTGTATCCCATATGTAACTACTGCTTCCTTTGTATTTTTATAGTCTCTTGTTGAAATTGGTTGTAATGTATATGTCATATGTGACTCAGAGTGTGTATCATCTGCTGGCTTTTCATAGATGATGACAGGATAAGCCATTGTTTGAGAGCCATTTGGAGATGTTACAACCTGTATGGTCTTGCCCTTCTGCTTATTAGGTACCTTGTCATGTTTACTGAGAGTTTCTTCTAGGGCTTGCAGATGAGTACCTAGGGTCTGTTCTAGGGAGTGAACCTCCTCTCTTGCAAGGGACTCCAGATTTCTAATGGAATCATGGAAGTTTTTATGTTCTTCAGAAACACATTATTCTATGGACCTTATCTTATCAATTAATGATAGTTTTTCTTCCTTGTAT
>CABHPH010158621.1:8604-33604 GCA_902168325.1 Peromyscus nudipes
AAATAAATAAATAAATAAATAAATAAATAAATAAATAAATAAATGAAAGGAGAGAGAAAGCCCAGAAATGTAACAGGAATAAATTTTTCTTGAGTAAGAAACTTAACAAGTAAGAAAAATTTTGTACCGCCAGCACACAGTTGAGTTCTATTTTCAAGCTTGATATAATCCATTTTGTCATTATTATGTTTCTTTTGGAATTTTATGTGTTTATATGGTTGTTTCTCTGTATAGTGTAGACGTGTGTCAAAATAAGTGAACATGCACATCATGCCATGTGTAGACCTACGTATGTTCATGTAGAGGACAGAGGTTTCTTCCTTAAGCTCTCTACCTTATTTTTGGAGATGGTATCTGTCAATTATTTTGGAGAACACCATTTTGTTAGATAAAGGGACACTTGCATGGGTCTGTCCCTGCTTCCCTCCCAATAGTATGTGTTTGTCATCTGGGTCAGGTCCTCAGGGTAGCACAACAGACACTCCATATAGAAAACCAGCTCCTAGATCCTGTTTTCATTTTTATTGCCTTCTTTTTGTTAGAAACATAAAGTTTATTATTTCCATAATTTTATTCTCTACTTTCAAATGGAAATTATGACATTCTTCTGATTTTTTTAATGGAAGTTTCTAATACTTTGATACAAATACTTAAATGCGTGTTTTCTAGTTTAGGCTAAGTTGAAGATTATGCTTGGCCCCCTCTCAGACTATTTCATGTTTTTATTTATCATAGTCCTTATTATATATTCTTTATAATGCTTTGACATTGTTTTAAGTTATTTTCACTTCACTTAAGAAATAAGAACTGGGCTGGAGAGATGGCTCAGCCGTTAAAGGCTAGGCTCACAACCAAAAATATAAGAAATAAGAACTGCACTGATGTCGTAGTAGCATGAATGCTCTGAGAATAACAAACCACTTTCTGTTGGGATCTAAAGCCTACTTAATGAGTTGGGACTCATACCTGACAGTACTAAAGAGGCCAAGGACTTGTGGCAGTGTAAGCCATCAGCCCTTGAGGAACGAAGAATACCATCATTCTACTTAGTAATTACAGAATTAAATGACTCGTTATGTCTTACCGCTATACTCAAATCAGAGCATCTCTCCACTCTCTCCAGAGAAACATTTTCTTGAAGTACAAGACAGTTACCATAGAGACCCACAATTAGCAATGTGCAAACCATAAGATACTATGGAATATTCAGCTATTGTATCATAACCCCCTGTACATCTCGGGGACCTTCAAGGAAGATGGGGCTGAAAGATTTAAGGAGCCAAAGTGGCAGGATAATATCCAAAAAACATTATTTTCTGGACAAACAAAGCACATGAAGATAGAAACTCAATGGAATTTTGGCATCATGCAAAACGCCTGAATAAGCTCAAGCCAGACAGAATCCGAGCATGTAGGGAGAAAATGGTACAGTTTCTACCACTGGCTGAGGAACTTTTGGTATTTGATAGCTTCTGTGAGACGAAGAGATAGTTTTTGTTTGTTTGTTTATTTTTTCACTGTGATAACCCTGGTAGTTTGATCTTACTCCATTGTCTTCCTTATTTCCAAGAGTTTTTTGGGAACACAAATTGGATTTGACGGGTTAAAAAACAAATAGAAAACTTGAAGTTGAGTGTGTAGAGATATGAGAGTAGAAAGAATCCAGAAGAGATAAGGGTAGGGTGTAAACTTGATGAAAATACATTGTAAGAAATTCTCAAATATTGATCAAAGTATGATTAAAAATCATGGTGGGGTTGGAATGTTGTCATAGCAGTTAAGTTCAGGTATGGCTTTTCCAGAGGACTCATGTTTTTGTTTTTGTTTTCCCAACACTTACATCAGGGATATCAAAGCCACTTTTAACTACAGACCCATGGGATCTGGTGCCTTCTTCTTGCCTCTGTGCACCTTCACGCATGTGTGCATGCCCACACACCTTCACACGTAATTAAAAATCACATGAAATCTTAAGAACCAGCAATATGAAAAAATGCATCCCATACTCATTTCCACAGTGACTGAAGTATCTGTTCTGATTTTTCTTCCATATTTTGTTTTGGTTTACACTTTCCTCAGAAGCAGTGCCTGAGGGTACATTTAATTATTCATTCTTTGTTTCTTTCCCTAGTGTTTAAATTTTTAGTCCTTATGATTTGTTTTGCCTTATTCGCTTTTGGATAATCCTTTTTACATAAAAAAGATTTTATTTCTGTCTATTATTTGATTAAATGTTAGGCATGCCTGTTTTAGGAGCTGGGAATATGTCTCAGTGGATAAAGATGCTTGTTCGGGAAGCTTGCTGACTTGAGTTTAAGCTCCAGATCTGACATAAAAGTGAAAGAACAGAACAGACAGCTCAAGATTGTTGTCTGACATTCACAAATGCACCATTGTAATGTACTCCTACACATAGGGTAAGAAAAAGGAAATACATTTAAATTGAAATATATATATATTAAAATCATGCTGAATTGATTCTTTTGAAAAAATATATTTAGGATTTAGAACAACTTTGATATGATGTTGTAAAGATGGATCAACCATTGTACATTTGTAGGAATCCATTGGCTTGGCCACAAGTGTGAACCCTAATAAGAACTATGACACCTGGGAGAAATTGCTATGTTAACAGTTTCATCACTTTGTAACAATGTACTGCTCTTATGGGGATGTTAATAAGGTAAGAGGCCACACATGTGTGGATACAAGAGGTAAACAGAAACTGTGATTCCTACTTATTTTTCTGTCTGAACTTAATCATTCCACAAAGGGAGTTCATGTCTGCTACTGTAAACCTGATGAAAGTCCATGGCTGAAGCTGTCTGAAGTCTTAGGTTGGACTTGATATTGTCCTGTGGCTAAAATGACATGCTGTAAACTATATTAAATGCTACTATCAATTTAAACCAGAGAAGCTTCTCTTTCCATTTTATCTTACCTTTATTTTATCTTTCTATTGCTGCGATGAAATATCTTGAACAAAAGAAGCTAGGGTGGAAGGGGTTTATTTGACTTACTCTTCTGCATTATAGCCCATCACTGGAGGAAACCTGGACAGGAACTTAAACAGGACTGGAAACAAAAGTTTGGAGGTGATGAAGAAGCCACAGAGGAGTCCTACTTCCTTGCTTGCTCTCCCAGGGCTTACTTAGCCTGCTTTCTTGAAGAACCCAGGACCATCAGTCCAGGGATGGTACTACTACCCACAACAGTCTGGACTCTACCCCTTAATCACTAATTAAGAAAATGCCTACATCTCAGTCTTATGGGGACATTCTCTCAATTGAGGTTTCCTCCTTTCAACTGACTGTAGCTTATGCTAAGTTGACATAAAACTACTCAAGACACATTTGTCCTAGTATGTTTCTCTGTTGCTAGAATAAAATACTGACAAAAAAAAACAACTTGTAGTAGTGAAATCTCTATTTGTATTAAATGTCCAAATCACAGTCTATCTTAGGAGGAAGAAAGGTCAGGAGCAAAAGTAGGAACCTGGAGGAAAGAACTGATCAGTCAATCATTAATCAATAAAACATGTGCCAGGTGGTGGTGGCACATGCCTTTAATCCCAGCACTTGGGAGGCAGAGCCTGGCAGATCTCTGTGAGTTCGAGGCCAGCCTGGTCTACAAAGCGAGTTCCAGGAAAGGCGCAAAGCTACACAGAGAAACCCTGTCTTGAAAAACAAAAAACAAAAGAAAAAAAAAAAGAAAAGAAAACATGCTACAGACTTAACTACAGATTCATCTGATGGGGATATTTTCTAAATCGAGGTTTCTTCTTCACATATGTCCCTAGTATGTGTCAAGTTGACAAAAAATAACTAGCTCAACAATGACTGGTGGTGACTTCAGAGACCAATAACTCCTTTAGGTTCAGATAGTAAGAAGTGCTTGAGTGTTGAATCCTAAACAGAACTTTTATACTACAAATTCTAAGGCTCAAGGAACATCACAAACAAAGGGATAGAAAGGAAGATCCAGAAGAGATAGAATGAGGTTATAAAATGTCACATTCGCCGGGTGGTGGTGGTAGTGGTGGTGGTGGTGGTGGTGGTGGTGGTGGTGGTGGTGGCGGTGGTGGCGGCGGCGGCGGCCTTTAATCCCAGCACTCGGGAGGCCGAGCTAGGCAGATCTCTGTGAGTTCGAGGCCAGCCTGGTCTACAGAGTAAGTTCCAGGAAAGGCACAAAGCTACACAGAGAAACCCTGTCTCGAAAAACAAAACAAAACAAAAAAAATGTCACATTCTAGGTTTAACATAGTCATTGCAATCTTAATCTTACATAGGCTAACTCAAGGCTAGTGGTATCAACTGTTAATCACTGATTGTGGGTGAGTGTTTTACAAGTCCCTAACCTTCCTGGCTGAACAATTAGCTGCTAATGGATTATAGATAAAGGATGGTCATTGTTGTCAGCTGTGTACCTACAGATGAGCCCAACTGACAATCCAAATTCATTGTCATACATACAAGAACATCTAAAAAACAGAACAAAAAGGTGTAAAGTGAAAATGGATGCATGAAAGGAAAATTTATTGAGGTGAGAGGGAGATTAGAAAGAGTAGGAACTGTATTATAATCTCAATCAAAAGTTTAAAAAGAGTAACAAGATAGCAAAATTGCCAATGAACACATTTAATGAAAAATTATAAATATCTAGAAAAAATTAAAGACAAAAATAATTGACTTAACAGATTAGAAGAAAAACTATGGATTTTTCCTGAAATCTGTGAAACATTTTGAAGAAAATATAGGTGTGTACTTGTATCAAAGGGTGTGTTGATACCCTGTCCAGACATGTGGTGACTTCATACACCTTCTGCTGCTAATAGTTCACATCTGCCCCTTCTCTGAAGAGCTATGCTTTTCTGTGGGAACCCAGTTTGTTCTCGGAAGTCCAGGAAGTTCCTGAATTTTATGCCTCTCCCACTGCACAGAGGTCTGAAATCAATTCCTGACAGTGAAGAACAACTCTAATGTCTCCAGCAGGGCAAGCTTTGTAGTGTCATTTACGGTGAAGACCTCTATATGGGAATGTTCAGGAACCTCCAGTCATCTCTTAAGCGAGAACTTTTTGCCTGAGCTCGTTTCTTCAGATTTCTCAGCCTTCATTAATAACTCATACTGAACAATACTTCTCAGAAGTTTCATAAAAATAATTAGAGGCAAGATAATTTTTTTTTAATTCATAAAATCAAAAGTAACTTCCAAGTGGCTTGAAACAATGAAGACATAAAAGGAGATGTTTATTAATCTGAATAGAAAAATCACTGATGTAATGAAACATAAACTAAGTGAAGTAGAATATACATTGAGGAAAATATTTCAATGTATTTAACATTTACATTATTTATTATAATAAATCTTGAAATGTCAGAAGAAATGGGAGTTTCTCACAGCTTTGTTGTACTAATAAGCAGATCTGTAAGGTGGAACTGGAAAAATAGTTACCGGATAATGGGAAATATCTTAATAAATGTAGAACTACCTAATAAAGGTTAGGAATTTAACCAAGCATAGAAATGCACTTTTATTATACCAGCACATGGAATTCTGAGGCAGGAGATTTACCATGTTTTGCTAGCCTGGACTACATAGGGACTTTGACTAATATATTTGAAGGAATTGGATGGCATAATGACCAAAATGTATATTATATGCATGCACAAAATTCTCATAGAATAAAATAATATATTAAATATATATATATGAACTTAACACAGGATGTATATCAAATGTCCAATTATGCATATATATATATATTATATATACTGTACACCACTTGCAATAGGAAAAAATACCTAAAATGAAATGTATTCTTTTTTTTTTTTTTGATTTTTCGAGACAGGGTTTCTCTGTGTAGCTTTGCGCCTTTCCTGGAGCTCACTCTGTAGTCCAGGCTGGCCTCGAACTCACAGAGATCCGCCTGCCTCTGCCTCCCAAGTGCTGGGATTAAAGGCGTGCGCCACCACCGCGCGGCTATGAAATGTATTCTTAAGTAAGTCTAAATTTTGGTGGATTAACCTCTTGGAAGAGTCAATTAATAGTGACAAATTACAGAAGCCATATGTATATGTATATATACTTTAGATCTATATTTCACTTGTAATGATTAATAAATATTCAGTTAACAAACATGTAATTATTTATAGTGTCCTAGATTTCAGAGAAGAAGCATTTAATTTTGGGCCTGTTTTACAATTATTTAAATTTTTACTATAATTATTGCTAATTTAGCTACTGGAAATTAACTTAAGGTATGTATTCACAATAATTAATTTCCTGTAAGGCTAAAAATATGTTAAGTGCTACTCTAGTATTTTCATCTAAAGGTCTCTGAGTCACATACACTTTGATATGAAAGCTAAGGTATTTACCGGTTGATCTATCATCAGCCACACGTGTGAATGCATATACATATTTGTGTAAATAAATAAACTCTATGAGGAATGAATAGCATATATAATTATATTATTTCTATATTATAATCTATGACTTAAGTAAATGTTAGTATTATGTATTGTGGCACTATTTGGAGGTGTGGCCTTGATGGAGGAAATATGCCACTCTGTGAGGCGGCTTTGAGGTCTCTTTTCTGAAACTTCATTCAATGTGACAGTCAGTTCAACTTCCTGTTGCCTCTGAGTCAAGATGTAGGACTCATGGTCAGCTCCAGGACCATGTCTGCCTGCATGCTGCCATACTTCCTGTCATGATCATAATGGACTGAACCTCTGAAACTGTAAGCAAGCCACCCACAATTAAATGTTTTTGTTTGTTTGTTTGTTTGTTTTTGTTTTGTTTTGTTTTGTTTTATAAGTGTTACCATGGTCATGGTGTCTTAGTAAACCCTAAGACCGAAGTTGGTACCAGGGACTCGGGTATTTCTGTGATAGGCCTGGCTATGCTTTTGTTTGGAGTATTATGGACTTTGGTACTCTGGGTTAGGAAAGCAATGGAATGCTTTAAGCACTGCTTAATGGGGCATACTAGTAGGAGCATGGAAGACAATGGTGCTGATAATGATGTGAAATGTCAGGAGCTGGCTTAAGAGGTTTCAGAGGAGAATTTTAGTATGTTGCCAAGAAATCATTCTTGCTATATTTTGGTGAAGGAAGTGGCTGCCCTTTGCCCTTGCCTGAAGAGTCTTCTTGAGGTAAAGTGAAGAGCTTTGGATTAATTCCATTGGCAGAGGAAATCTCAAAAAGGTCCAGTATAGACTCTGTCCTGTGGATATCAGTGGAAACTCTAATGAAGATATATAATGAAATGATCAAGCTGAGAAAGAAAAAATATTTGAAGGGGAAAAGGACACCAAAATGTGGAATGGAGCTAAATCCTGTGTTCAAGGAGATAAACAGATTAAGAAATGGAATAAAGGGAGTGGTGACCTTAGGCAATGGTGGCAGAGGTAGACAGATATCTGTGAGTTCAAGGCCAGTCTTGTCCATGGAACAAGTTTCAGGACAGCTTACTCAGTAAAAGACAGAAAGCTGGTGAAGATGTAATTAAACAAGGGGCCACATTCCAGCTCCAGCAAGCAGCAGAACTTGGCAGCTTTGGCCATGTGGTTCTGGCTTTATAGTTAAGAATAGAAGAAAGAGGTTAAGATCCTGTGATTCTGGTTAGCTGGGGCTTAAAAAATCAGCTGTGATCAACAAGATACCAGAACTACTAAAGCAAAATTTTGCTTTGCTGGGATACTTGATGCTGGACACTGCTTAAGATATTAGCAGCGATTAAGAAGAGACCAGCATCACTGGGTTGAAATCTGGGAAGTGTTTCCTGAGAGCACAGAGAAGCTGTGTTCCAGAGGTGGCCAAAGTTGTACCTTGTGCTGGTAGCCAGAATCATGGAGAACAGCTGATACTTGGCACTGTGAGAGGCCAGGAAAGGTCACTGGTGAAAGGACAGCTTTAGTGGCAGTTGAAGGACCACAACTAAAGGGATGATGCAAAAGAGTTGAGGCTTGTCACCATGAAAGCCTATGAAAGGCTACTGGTGAAAGAGCAGCCCAGTTGCAGCAGAAGACCCCACTGTTTCAGAAATGCCAGTACCATGGGATGACCACCAAGAGCAGCAGTAGCAGTGGAGTGGAGCCAGCTGGCACCAGCTGGAGCCTTAGAAGATTAGCTGTGTGTACTGCAGAAGGCAGAGCTAGTGGTCCAAGCCCTTTGAAGGAGTCCAGAAGATGGTGAGTGGATCCCAGATACTGAAAGTTTGGAATTTTATAGTTACCCACGATGTTAGAGATGCCATAGTCATAAGATATCTGCTGAGGAGAGCTGCTATCAGGGAGTGGAAGCTGCCCAAGAGAAAGAAGTGTATTGCAGTCAAAAAAGTGCTGAATGGAATTGGAGATGTAGAGAGCATTTTGACATCAGATATAGAGATGCAGAGTTTGGAATTAGCCCAGCTGGTTTTTGATCTTGCTTTGGTCCAGCATTTCCTCATTATAGCCCCTTTCCTGTGTTTTGGAATAGGACTATATATCCTGTGCCATTATATGTTTTTGATTTTGATTTTTCACAGTTGATTACAATTAAGAGACTGGCAAACATCTCTGAAGAGACTTTAGACTTTGAAATAAATTTGAGACTGTTATAGACTCTGGAAACTTTTGAAGTTGGACTGAATGCATTTTTACATTATGATATTGCTACAAGCCTTTGGAGGCCAGGGAGTGGAATGTGATGGTTTGAAAGAAAATGCCCCCCAAAGGAAGGGCACTATTAGGATGTGTGGCTTTGTTGGAGGAAGTGTCAGTGTGGGGGCTGGCTTTGTGTTCTTTTTTCTCAAGCTTCACTCAGTGTGACAGTCAGTTGGACTTTCTGTTGCCTCTGAGTCAAGATGTAGGACTCTCAGCTCCAGCAGCATATCTGCCTGCATGTTGCCATGTTCTCTGTCATGATCATAATGGACTGAACCACCAAAACTGTTCTCTTTATAACTGTGGCCATGGTGTCTTTTCACAGCAATAGTAAACCCTAACTAAGACATTTTATACACACACACGTGTGTGTGTGTGTGTGTGTGTGTGTGTGTGTATATATATGTATATATATATGCATATATATATGTGTGTGTGTGTGATGTGTATATATCATCATACAACAAACAAAGATGTTTCAATCCACAATGGACTATGTACACAATCCTGTTGGCAAAAGTCTTTGTAGCATAGGGATCTCATAGACATTGAGATGTTGAAGCACAACATGTTTATGGAGCTATTTGACTCAACATGTTCTTTCACATTTGTAAAAGTACAGAATATGAAATTGTGTATAATATATAACACTCTATAATCATAATACTTGGATTTTGTTGTGCATTGTAAATTTACTGTATTTTAGCAATTGTTTTTGAGTATGCTTCTCATACAAGTATTTATTGTAAACAACATGCCATGCTACCCTGGCAGCAGCAGCATATGTTCTGTGCTTCTTTCATCTTGACCGCATCAAAAACCCCATCCTGTGATTGACCCATGGCATTCATGTTTATTTTAGCACAGTGTGATGTCCAAACTAGTACAAACTTGCCTAGTGCTAAGGACAGACATAGCTCCACTGATAAGCCTCACATGAGTGCAGGTACATTCATTATTATGGCTCTCACTATTCCCTTAAACACCATTTAGATCTCTACTCAACATGCACACTATGCACTATATGCGTCCCCTACATTCCCACATATATTCCTACTTTTATGGATAGTGTGAATGAAGAAAAAAATGTCACTGATGTGGCACTGCATAATGCAGAAAGTGAAATATTCAGAGTTCTGTCTGCATAATTATATCACCTCTCTTACAATTTCCAAAAATAATAATGTCCCGTTAAAAACATTCCAGGGGTTACTGAAGGCAAATAAGAAAAAGAATTTCATGTAAAAAGACGTGCTAACTGTAAAAGCATCTAGATTAGAAAACAGTCTCTAAATGGCCAAGTGGAACACGGCACAATTAAGACTAATTTGGTTTTCTTGTCTGTAGCTGAAAGAAAGAAGATTTCAAATTAACCTATATGATGTCTAGTATTATTTTAAGATGTGTGTGGCATTATCCTCTGAGCTCATAGCAACATGGTTAGCTTTTTAAAGAAACACAACCACTGAAACCTTTGCTGCTCCCCTGTTCTAATTTTGCTTAATTTTTTCACTTTGTACTATAACAGTTTTAGCAAGATTATATTTTTTAAAGCAGCATTACTTTCCTATTGTTATTTCAGTCTGGAGAGATGATTTAAAACATCCACAGACAAAATAATTTGGCTTGGGGACAACTTGATTCAAGATCCTGCATGAGTGACCTCTGCCTCAGAGTTTTAACAGTTTGGCCACAACATAGTCAGGCTTCCAGAGTATACATTCTGAGGAAATTAACTCTGTAACACTGGAAAAGAAGAAGAAACCCTCCCTGAAACTGGTAGAGCCTTTGTTGTATTTTTCAAAAAAAAAATAATGTCTCACAATTAATCTGTTAATTTTCTCCTGGTGCTTGAGAAATTGAAATCCCCCATCTAATTCTCTTGGCCCAATGCCATCTCTTCTCAAAATCTAATCTCTTCCTTTTTGTAAGTTTTCTTAGCAAACAGGTGGACTTTCTATGCTAAACATGCTGTCGTCAATGCTGGCTGTCCCCCACTGTACCTTCATATTGAGTTACCTGACAAGGTTTTGTCTTTATGCTGAATACATCATGTACAAAGGGAAGTAGATTGGCATTTTGATGCCCTTCTGCATAAACATAAGGTTATTTTTCTATCTGGATTTAGGCCAGCTATGCTGGCTACTGTGTCATTTTGAATGCAGAAGTTAGTGATGAGGTGTGCCAAAGCTGCCTGTAAAATAGTCTTCCCTTTTCTAGCCATAAGTGTTTTTGTACTCCTATGCTTCTCCTTTGTATAGATTGTTCTCTAGGAGGTTACATTCAGCATATTTATTCTGATGTATGGGAGATAAGTACAGTGAATGAACGTCAAGTATGTTAGCTGAGAGTAGCGGCTCACATTTGTAATAAAAGTAATTTTGAGGCTGAGGCAGATGGATGGCTGTGAACTTAAGCCTAGCCTGGGCTACAGAGTAACACCCTTTCTCAAACGAAACAGGAGAAAACAGAAATTAAGTAATACAAACTTTCAATATTTTCAGTATGTTATATCTAGCACTAGGTTTTGCAAATTCTTTTTTTTTGACTTCAGAGAAAATTTAATCACCGAAGAAGGCAAAACTCCCAAATTGTTTAGATTACAGCATTCCTTTTCATGAACATACAGCAAACCAAAGAATTTATAATCTCAAGCCAATCACGGTCTAATGTGTCAAATGATTTGTTTTTCAGAAGGAAAACTATGATATGAACAGCATATAATAGGAATGAAAACAAGCATCTTTCTGCATTGCTTATTGCTTAATATATTAATTTACTTATTTTAATTGATTTTCATTATTTTTCTTTGCATACCACAATTACAACCTTAGAGTACTCTAAATTTTTTTTGGGGGGGATAATTATTATTTTTTATTCTTTTTTTATTCTTTTTTTTTCAAATACTCATATCTTGACCGTCAGCCTAATCACTACAGAAGTGGTAACTTGGTTGCATGTTTATGTTGACAGCAAAGAAATCCTGTTCTTTTATCGAGTAGGGAAAAATAAAAAGCTTTGTGTCAGTTTGAGGGGTTTAAGGCATTTTGCATTCTGAATTGACACTTGAGTTTAGAGGCTTTAGGATTTCAAAGATATTACTGTAAGACTAAGTTTATGGGTTGGGCACTGGGCACTTCCCTTGTGAATTATAGCTGATTGCCTAACCTTGCACTGTGACTGGTGGAGCCTTGCCGAAGTGCTGTAATTCTCGTGCTCGACAGGAGGCTCGGTGTTATCCAAATCCCAGTGGTACTCAACTGAATTGATGAAATGACCGGGAAGGCCTAATTAAAGCTGTTCAGCTCAAATGTATTGATGTATTACATCTATTACGGCTTGGTTCAATAGGTCCACCCTGTGGATGCTGCCACAGCCTGTAAAGCAAACTAAACAGATTGAATAAATAATGCTGTGAGGAGAGGAAAAAAAGCAATAGAATCAAAGCAGCAGAGCACAGAAGGCAACAGTGTGACCTGTGAACTTTGGAACACATGATCGCCCACAAATACCTTTAATCTTTATTATTTCTGCATATTAGATGCACAAAGGATATAAGACTTGTAACTGGAATAATATGTCCATGTATCATAAGAGCTGATAAATCATCCTGTCCTTTAACAGCAATGCAAAGCAATGTGCAAAATCCATTATGGTTTTGCTTGATTTTTTTTTTAATTCTTTGTCAGAATTTGGAGTTTGTATTGACTTCTCATTCAATTCTTCTATGAAACATGAACTCTGTCATCTTCCTTTACGTATCCTGCTGCAAGACGTGTTAAATCTTTGTTTATACTTGCTGGATTTTAATGGTGTCAGGTAGTCACACCTTGCATATTATCCTGAACAGTAAATCTATCAACAATGACACGTTAGAGATTTACATTCATTCTAATGTGGAGATTGTTCTACATATCACTCACACGTGTCATTTATTAAATATCTCATCATTCAGATACGGAAGACAATATTGTATTATTGTTATAGTAACAACTTGCAGATTCTTAAAGAAATGGAAATTATATTTTAAAAATATGCAATCTAAAATTCTTCAGTTATTTTTGTTGGACAATGAAATGTCAAAAATATAGGGAATGACATCTTCTAAATGTAGTTTTTAAGCTAAGCTCACACTGAATTTTGGATATGGTTTTCTTGAGCATATACTTGTATGTTTAAAAAGATAGCTCCCCAGTGTGGCAAAGTTAATTCCTAAGCTTCCTCCCTTTGTTTCTCTTTCAACCTGCTGCTTCTCCAGTTTCTCCACCTCAGCAAATGCTAAGTCTAAATCTTCCACTCACTTTGGGTTAAATGTTAATGTTAATATTGACATGTCTCTTCCTTTCTCACACCTCATTCAAACGTGTCACTAAATCTTGATCATTTTATCTCCTAAGTACGGTTTAAACACTTCCCACCACATGCATTTTCACTGTTGTGGTTCAAAATGGGATTAGTTGTAGTTGGTCTGCTCTAATATTCTTCTGGACATCTTTTATTATTCCCCTCTTGTGGATATGTTTGCTAAGGGCTTTTTCTGTACATTCTTTTTTTTTTTTTTTTTTTTTTGGTTTTTCGAGACAGGATATCTCTGTGTAGCTTTGCGCCTTTCCTGGAGCTCACTTGGTAGCCCAGGCTGGCCTCGAACTCACAGAGATCTGCCTGCCTCTGCCTCCCGAGTGCTGGGATTAAAGGCGTGTGCCACCAACACCCGGCAACATTCTTTTAATTATTATTAATTAAATTTATTCATTTATTTTACATCTTGAAAGCAGTTTCTCCTCACTCTTCTCCTTCCATTCTCTCCCTCCACCTCCCTTCTGCCCCAAGAAAGTTTGCACAATCAAAACTTTAATCTTCCTTATGGAGGAAACACACCAATTAGTTATTCAATATCAAATAACCCTGAAAACATACATATATGTAACATTATCCAGAACAAGAAGGTTAAATTTAGTAATATATATATATATATAAAATATAGAATGTTATATATAATATAATATAATACAATACAATACAATATAATATAATAAATATAATATAATATAATATAATATCTTAGTGTTTATTGTTGTGAAGAAACACCATGACCACAGCAGCTCAAATGAATGAAAACATTTAATTGAGGTGGTTCTCTTACAGTTTCACAGGTTCAATACATTATCATTAGGATGAGGAGTATGGCAGCATGCAGGAAAATGTGGTGCTGGAGCTAAGAGTCCTCTATCTTGACTTATAGGCAACAGGAATTTGACTGTCACGCTGAAGGAAGCTTGAGCAAGAGACCCCAAAGCCGGCACCCAGAATGACACACTTCCTCCAATAGGCCACACCTCCTAATATTGCTACTCCCTTTGGATGCCACTTTCTTTCCAACCACCACTATATAATATATAATAAAAATTAATGGAAAAGGTCCAGGAATTTTAAAGAGAGTAAGGAGGGATTTATGACAGAGTGTGGATGGAAGAAAGGGAAGCCATAAATGCTGTGATTATATTTTAATTTCAAAAAATAAAACAAATGAATTTAAAAACTATATTTGTTAGACTTTGTTGTACTTGCATCTATTTGGTCCCCTCAATTCAATTCATGAAGCAAATCTGCAAGGCTGAAAATAAGCATATATATATGTTTATATATAAATAAAATAATAAAATATATTATATATTTATATTATATATATTCACTCTCTCTTTCTCTTTCTCTCTCTCATATCATTTTTGAAAATCTTTCATGGCCATGGCCAATCCAGAATTCATTTCCATTCCCCTTTCAATGATGGAAAACAACAATGTAGTAACAGACTAAAATAGTAGCTGGCTTTCTGTTCTTTTAGACATAATTTTTAGTATCAGTCTACCACTTTACTATAGGCCAGAGTAAATTGTGATAGTGAGATTCTTTGAGGAAGCCATGGGCTGTGGATCCCGTCATAGCTTGATTGGAGCTCTGACATTTCTGGTAAATCATTACTCTATCAATGCCATCAACATTTGCAAAGTCATTCCTGACACAATTAGAATCACTGTCTTCAGCTTTGCCACTAATTTCATTAGCATCAAATTCTTCATAGAGATCTGTTTAATATTCCTACAATAGTATTGTCAATAGTATTCTTTAAATCTTATGACCTTAGGAGTGTTAATTGTTATCTTTAAGTTTCAATGCCATCACCAATAAACAAAGCTTTTTACATTAATGATTCTATCGTAGGATATTTTGAGGATTTGTGAAAAATGTTAAAGCACTCACCACGTTTCTAAATATATAACAAATAATGAATGTTATCAGCATTATTAGAGTTTTATACTCCATAAAGTGTTTCAGTTAAAGTCCCAATCTATAAGTTACCCTAGTTATAGGTATAGCCTGTATATTGTTTGATTATCCTCTTGCTATGTTTTTATCCATTTTTCTCTTAAAGGAGAAAATATTCATTCCAACAAATACTTATATTAATCATTTTAGTAATTCCTGTTGCCCTTGACAGTAGAAACTCACTACTTAGTTAAACTTACTGTAGTTTTCACTATCTGGCCCCTCTCTCTTATCTCAATGGACAGCACTGCACAACTCATTCTGCTAATGTTATCCCATACTTTCTCTTGCCTTTGGGTTTCTATCCAGCTTTTGCCCAGCAGATCTTTAATTCTAAATTCTCATAGTTGGTTACACCAGATTCCATCCTTAAACTTGACTTTAAACTTCACTTCCTTCCTGAAAAGGCTCCTGTCTTTGTCTTGGTCTAGCAGATATTTCTGTACATATCCATAGCACACTGCAACTTGTCCATCATTATATGCCGCAGTATTACAGCAATAACTTTTAGCTAAATTTCATCCTGGATAGAAATTACATGAAAACATGATTCATGTTATCTGGTTCCCCTATAAACTCTTAATGCCCACTCCACAATATGGCAAATTGTAGCTACATGACAAATATAAGTGTATGATGTATGTGATGTAGCTGTACTAAATTTAATTGGGTTTAGTCCTAATTGGATCTCACTGGAGTATTTATAATAGTCTCCTTTATTTTCTGCCCACCCACCTTGTCATTCCTAAAATGTATTATTCACTACCTAAGACAAACTAATCCTTCTAAACACAATCACACTTGCTGAAACCCATTAGTGTCTTGCCAGAGTATGTGAGTTAAATTCTAAGCTATGCTTTCATTCATCAAGTATCTATCGATCAAACTTCTGTGCAAAGCCTTGAGGTAACTGGCTCAGCATTTTTATCAGTGCTTCTACAGGGCAAGCTGACCAGTCTCCCTCAAGTCCTCCTCTTCTCTCTACTCAGCAGTTAATGAGACACGCTCTTCTCATTCAACACAGAGAGCCAATACACTCGGTTATAAAAAGACCATGGAAAGAGGTGCATTACTATCCATAATTAGTATACACTATAGGTATTTTACTTAAACAAATAGATTCCCAATTAATTATTATTTGGCACATTTTCCAATTGCTTATCTTTTAGTATTGTCCTAGTACATTTTGCTAAATATAAGGCAGTTGATTTAAATTCTGATTATAGTATTATTATATATTAATGTATAATTTATTATCATAAAAGAAATGCTTGTTGCAAGTATCAGTCTTCAATGTATTTGGGAATCAGTCTAATTCCTAAATTATTATTTAGTTGTTCTCAACAACTTTTTATATATTTTGTCTTCAAAATTCTTCAATAGCTTCCATCATTTTAGTTATAATCAGCAAAAATATATTTTGATTTAGAGTCTGTATTCAGCAGCCATGTTATTATACAAAATTATAATTGCCATTAAAATAAATACAACTGACTTTTGGCGTGCATAAAAGTCAACTGTTGAAGTAGCCATGGCCAAGCCATCCAGGTAGGAAGGTGAGTACGACAATGTATGTTTTGTGCTGAATGCAGCTTATAATGTTCTAGAGATGAAATGGAAAAGCTGAGCTAATCAAGGAATTAAACTAAAACCGGTTTTTTTTTTTGTCCTGAAATCCCACTTGCCAGTTGATGGAGAGGGAATGATTTGCAAGCTCTTAAAGACCCATAAACCAAATGCTTGGCCATCAACCTATAGTACTATTAGGATTCAGGGCAAACATCTTATGTTAAGGGATGTAATGAAGCTATTGAGGCTGTGCCTTTGAAGGAATATCGAGACTGGAAATTTCCTCTCCTCTCTCTTTTTCCTTCTTGTTTACCTTGAAGTGAGCATTTTCTCCAGCATTTGCTTTCCACCATACTATCTTTCTTTCCCAAAAGCCTGAAGGTGACAAGGGTTAACAACCATGAACTGACACTTTTGAGACTGTGAGCCAAAATAGGTTATTTCTCCTTATAAGTTGTTTTTCTCTACAGTTTTTCATAGCCATAGGAAGCTAACTAATTCAGTGACGTTCATTCAGTACTACTACCAACCTAACTGATCATGTCTGAATCTGCTTGGTTTATTCCACCTAAAAAACATACTTTTGCTCACTTTGAACACTTACAATTCATTCTCAAACATCACATTTCTGCTTGGATTCTAGAAAGTCTTTCTTTTTGTTTCTAAGATACTGGATGTCCCCTCTGTATCATACTTTGCACAACACATTGAAGCATTAGGTAGATTGGGATATAATTTCACTGGATTTTATTATCCTAGAATAAATTTTGTTCTTAAAATTACTTTTTTTGCAGAACCTTGCTTTCTTCCAGATATATCATATAGAGTCAGGAAATACCTACTAATGTGATTTTCCTTTCATTATCCACTAAGAAATTGAACCTCATCTTTATCACCAATTGGAATGCTTCTAATGGCAAGGTTTACAGTCTGAAATCTTGAGTTCTGATTACAAGAGCTTCATTGAATCTGTTTTCCTATGCTCAGCCAGCTTTCTCTTAGTCATTTCAGTCATACCTCTGACTCTCATTTCATCATTTATATCTATGTTAAATCCTCTAATGTCTCCAGAGCTTTGTGTTTTCAGTTTGTTCATTTTAAAAAGAATTTTGACAGTAAATTTGCATTTGTTTCAATACCTGCTATCATCTTTTATTTTTTCATAAAGTTGTCTTCCCTAAAGACAATAAAAAGTCCTGGCTATTCACAACCATGTGTAACTTTACTAGTTTCTCTCATTTTTTTGAGTAAGAACCATTATTCCTCATTTTCAAAATTCAGTCAACATGCCTACTTATACTTACTTCTGGAACTTGCTCTACTAGCATTCTTAGCTCTCATTTGCATTTTAATGTCTTTTTCAACTTTTTTTTCTGATTCTTTAGGCCATCCATTTATTGTACATTGTGATTTTTCAATACAGCATTTTCCAATTTCATGAAAAGTTTGCTAAAAGAATATTTTTGTAAAATTTATATGATTTTTTAACTCACTAACCATTCTTGTTATTTTCAACAACAATATAGTACCTTTACTAATATAACTTCTACCAAATATTCACTATTTTTGTCATATGATGTTTCCCATGTTCATTACCATGCAAGTCTTTTAAGTAGCTCAAGTTTGCTTTCATCTTATTGTATCTTTACTAATTCATCCTAACATTTGTCTTTCAACAGTCACTAGTCATTTTTGGTTTTGTTTTGTTTTAAATTGAAGTGAAACGTAAAAGCAAATGACCTCTTGAAAGTCTTCAATTGAGCATTATTTAGGATGTTGTTTATATTGTGCACAAATCATCTCAAACCTTAATACCCTCAAACTTTGTCATCTCCTCTAAAGATGATTTTTTTTCCATTAATCAAGTTTTCCCTCCCATTAATCCTGTCAATCCCTAAAATTATTTCTGTATAATAAATTTTCCTATTGTGTATGTTTTATATAAACATAATCATGTTGATATATTTCACTTTTCATACTATTTTATTGTTGTGACTCATCAGTACTGATTTCTACTGAAAAAGTATTCCCATGTAATGTTATAATATGTTTAGTTTCTTGGTTGGTCTGTTTAGTACTTGCATCAGAATGAATTTTGGCTATTGTTTGAATACTGTTATGAACACTCCTGCAAGCTATGTGTGTTAATACTCGTATGCAATTCTTCAAGTACTTATCTAGCAACTGCTGCTGCTTCATGTAGTAAAACTAACTTTCTAAGGGTCTCCAGATTATAGCTGCAACATTTATATCCCTATAAACAATATACTAGGGCTGTAGTTTCTTCACATACTTGTCAACACTTATTTTCCATACAAATTATAGTGATCAGTGAAGTGACATTTAATCATAATTTTGGTTTAAAATTGCTAGTGATTTAATATGATAATAAATTTTCATGTGCTGTAAACTATTATTATTTTTGCAGGGGCATTGGTCTTTATGTTATATTATAAGAAGCATTAATATATTCTGGCTCCAGAACACTTATGAAATACATTATAAGCAATTATTTTCTCCCATATTAAAGCTTTTCTCATTATACTGAAAGTGGTCTTTAATGTACAAAATACTTTTTTTCAATAAAGGCTCTCGCTTACAGATTTGTTTTGGTACTTATGCTCTTAAGGTTCAATGTAAGAAATCATGGCCAAGTTCAAAATTATTAAGATTTTGTATTCTATTTTTCCGTCACAGATCTTATAGTTTGGTCTTAATATTAGTCAAATTTTAAGTGGCATGATAAAGTGTTCATCTTGGTGTTTTACCTATAGAAATCCAGAAGTCTCAGTGTAATTTGTTGAAAAGACAAGAATTTTCTTGTCCTATTGTAATGGAATCCTTGTCTAGAATCCTGTGAGTATGACTGCAAGGTTGATTTCTGAAGTCTATTTTATTCCACATTTACACATGTCTATTATAGTATCAGTGTTCTACAGCATTGATTAGTATACCATTATAGTAAATTTTAATAAATAATTGTGAATCATCAAACTTTTTTTTTAAATCTGAGACGAATGAGAAGTGTGATCTGTCCCTACATCTGACAGAGGGCTGCGTTCCAAATTATATAAAGAATTCAAGAGATGAAACATCAAAAAATCAAGTAGTCCAATCAAAAACTGGGATACAGCTCTAAACAGAGAATTCTCAACAGAAGAATCTCAAATGGCTGAGAAATACTTAAAGAAATACTCAACATCCTTAGCCAACAGAGAAAGGCAAATCAAAACAACTCTGAGATTCTTCCTTACACCTGTCAGAATGGCTAAGATAAAGAACACAAGGGATAGCTCATTTTGGAAAAGATGTGGAGTAAAGGGAACATTCCTCCATTGCTGGTGTGAGTGAATACTTGTACAGCCACTTTGGAAGTCAATATGGAAGTTTCTTAGAAAATTAGGAATTAATCTACCTCAAGACCCAGCTATACCACTCTTGGGCATATCCTCAAATGCTCAATCATACCACGAGGACACATGCTCAACTATATTCATAGCAGCTTTATTCATAATAGCCAGAACCTGGAAACAACCTAGCTGTCTCTTAACTGAAGAATGGATAAAGAAAATATAGTACATTTGCAAAACGGAGTACTCAGCTGTTACAAACAATGACACTATGAAATTTGAAGGCAAATCTATGAAACTAGAAAAAGAAATCATTGGGTGAGGCAACCCAGACCCAGCAAGACAAATATGACATATGCTCACTTATAAATGGATATTAGCTCTAAAGTAAAGGAAAACCATTCTACAATCCACAGACCCATAGAGACCTGGTAACAAGAAGGGCCAAGTGGGACACTCAGAACTCCCTGGGAAAGGGAAAAAGGAGCGAGTTTGTGGGTGGACTGTGGGTAGATGGCAATGAGAGTATGAGGGATCAATTGGGAGTGGGGTCGGGGGAGAATATTAAAAGAGGCAACTTTTGCATAGGAAACTCCCAGAAATCTACAAGGATGACCCCACCTCAGGCTCCTAGCAAAAGGTGCCCAAACTGGTCACCTCCTGGTGTCAGGCAAGACTACCAGTGCAGGGATTGGGAAACCAACCTTGTCACATAATTTTTTACCTATAATTTGTCCAACCTATGGGATGTGCTGGCTTAACGGTGATACAGGGATTGTAGGATTGGCCATACAATGACTGCTGCAACCTGAGACCCATGCCATGAGAGTGAGCCCACCCATAACACTGCCTGGAATGCCAGGACCCAGAGACATGATGGTCCAGACACCCAGGATAGTCTAACAGGAATGGAGAAAAAAATGCCAATGCAATGATGTCTAACAATATTCTGCTATACTCATAGATTTTGCCTAGCCCAATAGTCAACAGAGGAGCTTCATTACCAGATGGTGGTGACACACACCTTTAATCCCAGCACTTGGGAGGCAGAGCCAGGTGGATCTCTGTGAGTTCAAGGCCAGCCTGGTCTACAGAGCGAGATCCAGGACAGGCACCAAAACTATACAGAGAAACCCTGTCTTGAAAAACAAAAACAAATCAAAACAAAAGAGCCAGGCAATGGTGGCTCAAGCCTTTAATCCCAGCACTCAGAAGACAGAGACATGTGTATCTTTGTGAGTTCGAGGCCAGCCTAGTCTACCAAGCGAGATCCTGGACAGGCACCAAAACTACATAGAGAAACCCTGTCTCATAAAACAAAACAAAAAATCAAAACAAAACAGAGGGGCTTCATCCAGCAATGGTGGAAACAGATGCAGAGACCTACAGTCAAACATTAGGCCGAGCTAGGAGAATGAATCCTGCTAAAGCGAGGGAGCAAAGATTATACAGCCTGAGGAGTTCACAGACACTGCACCTACAACCAGGGAGCCTGCATGGAACTGACTAGGCCCTCTGCATATATGTGACAGTTGTGTAGCTTGGTCTTTATAGGCAGAAATTTCTGTCCTCAAGCTACTCTCAAGTAGCCAACACAGAGACATAATAATAATTATAAATGCTTGGCTGATGGCTCAGACTTGTTACTAACTAGCTCTTACAACTTAAATTAACCCATTTCTATTAATCTATGTATTGCCACATGGCTCAAGGCTTTACCTGTCTTCCAGCATGTCTTGCTCCCTCTGGGATTTCTGGCAAATGTTCTGGCTCCACCCTTCTTCATCCCAACATCCTTAGTTTGGTTGTCCTGCCTATTCTTCCAGTCTGGCTATCAGCAAGATAGCTTTTTATTAAAACAATTCAAGTGACAAATCTTTATAGTGTACAAAAAGATTATTCCACAGCAGGTCTTTTCATGAGCATCCTAACAGTGCGAGCAGTGACTGTCACCTTTGCTGGCTTTTGGAACACTTTTCTTCATCCTGGGTTGCCTTGCTCAGCCTTAATATATGGGGAGATGCTTAGTCTTACTACAAATTGATATGCCATATTTTGTTGATTTTCATGGAGGATAACACTTTTCTGAATAGAAACAGAGGAAGAGTGGATAGTGGAGGGAAGCCAAGCAGAGGTGATAGGGGAGGGACTGGGAGGCAATGAGGAATATATAAGGAACTCAAGAAACTAGACATCAAAATACCTAACAATCTAATTTAAAAAATGAGCCACAGAGCTAAACAGAGAATTCTCAACAGAAGAATCTCAAATGGCTGAAAGACATTTAAGGAATTGCTCAACATCCTTAGTCATCAGGGAAATGCAAATCAAAATGACTCTGAGATACCATCTTACACCTGTCAGACTGGCTATGATCAAAAACACTGATGACAGCTTATGTTGGAGAGGATGCAGAGCAAGGGGAACACTTCTCCACTGTTGGTGTGAGTGCAAACTTGTAAACTTGTACAGCCACTTTGGAAATCAATATGGTGGTTTCTCAGAAAATTGGGAATCAATCTACCTCAAGATGCAGCTATACCACTCTTGGGCATATATGCAAGGAATGCTCAATCATACCACAAGGACACATGCTCAACTATGTTCATAGCAGCATTATTTACAATAGCCAGAACCTGGAAAAGACCTAGATGCCCCTCAACTGAAGAATGGATTAAGAAAATGTGGCACATATACACAATGGAGTACTACTCAGCACTAAAAAATAATGACATCATGAAATTTGCAGGCAAATTGATGGGACTAGAAAATACCATCCTGAGTGAGGTAACCCAAACTTAGAAGGACAAACATGGTTTGTACTTACTCGTAAGTGGATAATAGATGTAAAGCAACCAATAGATGTAACTACAACCCACAGCTCCAGAGAAGCTAGCTAACAAGGAGGACCCTAAGAGGGACTCATAGATCACCCAGCAAATGAGAAATAGATGAGATCTACGTGAGCAAACTGGGGGTGGGGATAGGTAATGGAGGGCAAGGGATGGGGGATGAGAACATAAGGGGATGGGAGGTTAGAGCTGGAACAGGGGCAGAGTGGGAGAGCAAGAAAAGAGATACCATGATAAATGAAGACATCATGGGAATAGGGGGAAACAAGGTGTTAGGGAACTTCCCCAGCAATCTATAAGTATGGCCCCAACTTAGACTCCTAGTGATAGTTGAGAGGATGCCTGAACTGGCCTACTCTGGTAATCAGATTAGTGAATACCCTAAGTGTCATCATAGAACCTTCATCCAGTACTGATGGAAGCAGATGCAGAGATCCATGGTCAGGCTCCAGGCCTTGCTCCTGGAGTCCAGTTGATGAGAGAGAGGAGGGATTCTATGAGCAAGGGACATCCAGATTATGACGGGAAAATGCACAGAGACTGCTAACCAAACTAGTAGAAACTCATAGAATGTGGACCAATAGCTGTGGAGCCCCCCCGGGTCTGGATAGGCCCTCTGGATAGGTGAGACAGTTGTTTAGCTTGAACTGGCTAGGGGACCCCTAGGCAGTGGGATTGGGATCCATCTCTGGTGAATGAGCAGGCTTTTTGGAGCCTAGTACCTATGGTGGGACAACTTGTGCAGCCTTGGTGTGTGTGTGTGTGTGTGTGTGTGTGGCGGGGGGGCTTGGACTTGCCTCAACTGAATGTACCAGGCTCTGCTTACTCCTCATGGGAGACCTTGCCATGGAGGAGGTGGGAATGGGGGGGGTGGGTTTGGGGGAAGGCTGGGGGACAGGAGGAGGGAGGAGAGGTGGATCTCTGGTTGGTATACAAAATGAATATAAAATTTCTTAATAATAAAAATTTTAAAAATCCAAAACGAAAAAAAAAATAACAGAGGAAGAGTGGATAGTATAAGGAGGCCCAGCAGAGGTGAAGGGGGAGGGACTGGGATGAGATGAGGGATGGGAAACTGTGGTCAGGATGCAAAATAAATAAATACATACATACATACATCTTTAAAAAAACAAAAAAAGAAATTCTGAAATAAACAGTATAAATATGATTTTGGATAAAAAAATAAATTTCACCAAATATTCTGAATTTGTTTATCCATTCTGAGCTTCTTGAAATTCTCTATTAATTCAAGATGGACTTTTCCAACTTTACTAAAATTATTGGGCATTGAATTGAATTTATAGAGTAACTCAAGAAGGATTGTCCTCTTATTTGTGAAAAAGACATATAAAGATGATATGTGTGTATAAGTTCATATTTTTCAATTAGTGATCTCTTCCTTTCAAAGGGAATATGTACTTTTTTTTACTGCATTGGAGGCTAAGAACAAGAGACTAGATAGACTATGGTGCTAGTGGAATCCAAATACTGTTTTCTGTCAGAAGTATAGAGCAAAGAGTAACTCCTAACAACAATCTGCTGTACTCATAGGGGGAACTGTGATCAAAATACATTGATCAATGCTGTTTTCAACTAAAAATAGTAAAATAAAATAAATCAAGAAATAGGAGATATTCTATCATGTTGCTATTTTTCTATATGTTGGAACCAAATCCTATTGAATTTATTTAAGAGGAGTATTGATATATTTTATGAGTAATTTTATTATATAATATTATGTATTCCCATTTAGTTATTATGCATATATCTCTAATTGTTATCTGAATACTTATCAATAATATTTCAACAAGTACTTTAAACTTATTAGAATTTTATTTGAATTAAGACTATTAGCTCACTAATACACAATATTGTTTCTGTGTTTCTTGTCTTCAATTTTGCTGACCTATTCTTTGTCATATATACTTGATATTGTTTCATAATTCTCTTAGGTCTTTTGTTTTCCTTTTTTCTATGGTCCTTCTACTGGGAATTTTTTTTTCTTTTTTGGTTTTTCGAGACAGGGTTTCTCTGTGTAGCTTTGCGCCTTTCCTGGAGCTCCCTTGGTAGCCCAGGCTGGCCTAGAACTCACAAAGATCTGCCTGGCTCTGCCTCCCGAGTGCTGGGATTAAAGGCGTGCGCCACCACTGCCCGGCGGGAAATTTTACTTAGTATTTCAATTTCAGAAAATTTGCCTTTGTTTCTTCAAATCAATTGGTAAAATTTTGGTTCTTTATTTTAATATTTCTATAA